>KZ987744.1:0-33129 GCA_003614145.1 Piptocephalis cylindrospora
ACACACACACACATATTTCCCCCACACTATAGAGCACATACTATACACAGCCACGCTCAGCCCCTACACACACATACATAGACAGAGACACGCTCGGCCATACGGCTACAACACACACACTATCCCACATCACAGACTGGATCCTATTCCTCCCCTCTCCTTCCCAATCACCCTTTCCGGACTCCAATTGAGCAGTATGGGTCAGCCGATTCGGTACGTGATGGATCATCCATAAGTGAATGGTGGGGGAAGCAATGAGAAGGACACAAGGGAGGAGGATTCAGGATGTGCTTGACCAAAGGATGGATGGATGGATGGATGGATGGACGGACGGATGGGCGGGTGGGGGAGGTGAATGGATGGATGGGTGAGTCTGACTAGGATGGGATGGAATGAGATGGCGAACGGGGCGGGTTCCCTTGATCCATCCATCCATCCATCCATCCAACGTGAATCTATACCGTAAAGGAGAAGGCGGATGGTCTGGGAGGATTGCGGGGTCTTCGTGAAGGAGGGACATGTCTTTGAGACTGTGATGTGCTGATGGGTCCATAGCATGTGGACTCTCGTGATGTGGGGAGGAGCGATCACGAACGATGTCTTAGTCTTCTGCTTCTACCTCATTACTCATCCTCTCATCTCTTTCCCATAGCCTCTACACGAAGGGCCGCATCACCGGCTTCAAGCGCGCCAAGCGTAACCAGCGCCCCGACACCACCCTCATCAACATTGAGGGCGTCGCCACTCCTCAGGATGCCACTTTCTACCTCGGAAAGCGCGTTGCCTACATCTACCGCACTCGTCGTGAGGTCAACGGTAGCAAGGTCCGCGTTGTCTGGGGTCGCATTGCCCGCCCCCACGGTAACTCTGGGGCTGTCAAGGCCAAGTTCCGGACCAACCTTCCCGCCAAGGTCTTCGGAGCCTCTGTCCGTGTGGTAAGTTTGCTTTTAAGAGGGTGGTGATGTTGGACATGAGCCCATCTCATACTAACTCCTTTCTCCTTTATAGATGCTTTATCCCTCCCGTGTCTAAGTCCTTCATTTTCTCTATGGATGGAACAATGCATGATTGGTGTGACCAGGTCTCTCTGATCTCCCTCACTTTTCCCATCTCTTTCCAATGTGTGCGTATGGACCATCCCAGTGATGGGAGGAATATAACAACAACACTTGGGAGTGATTCTCATGTCCGCGGCGGTTCATATAACCTTTGGGATTCCCATTATGGGCTATCCCTGATCTTTACTTTGACCAGGCATTGGGGATACTGGAAGATGAGTGCTTCAGCTCACGAGAAGTGGGGATGGAGGATGACCCTGCTAGGGCGATTGGATGTTGTACCCTTGCCCCTAGAGACCAACAGCTTCATAGTTGACGATCGGATTACATGATTGCGTCTCGGGATGATGGGCTTTTAAACACTCTGGCTTTATATATACAGGAGGTATCTATCCAATGTCCTCGAAAGAACGATCACTTTGATGTTCCACATCAAGAGGCTCATTTTGATACCCAATAGGGGATCAGGATGCGTCTCCCCGATCATTCTCCTCATCATTGCATATCCTGGATCCTTGGATATCATTATTACGTACTGCCTTCCGTCCGGCACATTCTAGAGATCATTGAAAAGCCAGAAAAGACAAGTACATTAGGACATGGTTGAGTCAGCGGCAGCATCCCCCTTGGACTTGGCACCAAGACCAGCGGCCCGTTCCGCCTCTTCCAGGGTATAGGGAGTCTCCTTGATCAACTTCATGCGCTTCTTATGGGTCTTTCCCCGGCAGTGCTCCTTCAGAGCTGCCTCGGAAATAAATTCGCGGGCACACTCAACGCAGGTGTACTTGCCCATACCGGGAAGATCGGGGTCAGCGGGTCTGGAAAGGATCTTTTCCTTGGCTTCGGGCTTGAGGTCCTCAGCCACTTGGTCTAGATCCTTAGTCCTTGCCCTAGTACGGTAGGAGCGTTTGAGGTCACGGATGCCCTTATGAACTCTTGATCTACGAAGTCGACCCATGATGAGGAGGTAAAGGACAGGAGATGATGGGTGGAAGGAAGGAAGGTGAAGAGGAGGAGAGGATGCTTGTTGCAACGGAGATCCTGTTGTTAAAAAACAAAAAACAATTTTTTAGCAGGGTTTCAACAAAATATCAGTGAAATGTAATGAAATTTGCTGTTGGAAAAAGACCACTTTAAATTCGCGTAATTTCAAGTGTAAAATTTAGTCTACGTGTATGTGGGTGGTTGTTTATTTATGGTAGTGGAGAAGGAAGGCTGGCATGGTCTTGATGCTCCTCTTAGCTAGAGGGAGGCGCGTCTTAAGATCCACTGGACTTGCTGGTGATGCATTCATAAACAAATGAATCTCGAGCCTCCTTCCCTCCCTCTCCCCTCCCTCTCCCCTCCCTCTCTCCTCCCTCCTCACCTCCCCCCTCTTGTGCAATGAGGCCAAATAGCCCTAAAGACGCCCCTGAAGATTGGCCAAAGGAGGGCCCGGGATTCCTCCCAATGTTGGATGAACTATTAAGATGTACGATCTGTAAGACACCCTTTGATGCGCCCATGTTGCTGCCAGACTGTGGACATTCATACTGCTCCCTGTGCATCCGGAAGCATCTCCGACAGGAAAATTACTGTCCTTCATGTCGAACGCCCGTTCAGGAGAAGCAGCTTGTCAAGGTCAAGTGTCTGGAGGAGGTGGTCCTGCTCTTTCGTCGGCATAGGGCCAACACCCTATCCTGGATGAATGATCGAGTGGGGAGAACAGGGATATTGGATGGGGAAGCAAGACGGGAAGAAGATCCGGTCGTGGAGAAGCCACCTACTACGTATCCATCCTCCACTCCACCCAAGGTCTCTGAGGAACCCAAGATGATCCCTGGCTCCCCCAGCCCATCACCTTCCCAGATAGATAACCCTTGTCCTATATGCGGAAATGGCCTACCGAATAATCCCGCCAAAGCGGAGAGACATGTGAACCTTTGTATGGATGGGCGGGAAAAGGAGGCCAGTGCCATGTTGGATAGCCCATCCGGCTCTTCTGGTGTGTCTGCAGGGTCCTCCGCTACGCCAAAGAAAGTAGGAATAGCTGGGTATGTCACACCTTTGACTCCTGGATATGTCACCCTAAGCTCGCCTGGATCTCCTATGGATAGGTAAGTGGCTATTGCCCTATAAAGGAGGGTTCCTAGGGTTCATCGTGCCTCACATCTTCCCTTCAAGTGCTTCAGGGCTCACGACCCCTAAAGCAATCATCCCTCCAAAGATCCCAAGACCCATTTATCACACGATGAAAGATAGGCAATTGAGGGAGATGTTGGCAAAGCACCATTTGATTACCACGGGATCTAGAGAAGCAATGATCAAAAGGATGAAAAGGTTTGTGATTCATTATGACGCTAATCGCGACCGAGCCCATCCTCTCTCGGCCCACGAGCTAGTTAGGCAGCTCGCACGGATGGAGAAGAATGAAGAGGACGAAGAAAGGGCGGCGAGTAGTAGCGGAGAGACTAGGTCTGGGAAGATGGGGGAAGACGAGATGAAGCAGCATGAGATCAAGTACCAAGATGAGTTTGCCGCGTTGATTCTCGAGGTTAAGCAGCGGTCCAAGCGGGGACCGGAGGAAGGGCACGAGTCAAGCGATGGGGCTTCAGATGACAAGAGGGTAAAAACGACGGATAAGGAAAATCAGTGATATGAAAAGGATGAAGGGAGAGAGAGTGAGAGGTGGAGAGAGTAATGGAGGGAAGGGGCATGGCGATGGCCTTGTATAATAGTCTATAGAGAGGAATTACTGCTTCTTTTTCAATGGTTGATAAGATAGAAAGAATCGAGTAGGAATGTTCCATTTCATTTCTTTTATAGCCCATTTCAGAATGCACTTTTTAGTACTACAAATGATAATGTATCGTAATGGTTGATTTATTCGTTAGAATTAGAATGACCTTTAGTTGCTACATCTTGTCCCCTCTTCCAGAAAGTATTTAAATAGTCAGCTAGCTAGCTCTCGTGTGCATGAAGGGTTTGGAATGGGTGAATGTGTCCTACTGTGGGCCTTACCAAACTCACCACTACTAAACCCGTGCGTGTGTTCCAGACTGACCCGCTCATTGTGGTAGGAGGGTTGCACTGCCTGCTTCGTCTCCCGCTCCACTCCACTCCACTCCCACCCACACTGTGACACCCAGAAAACCTACAGTGACACCTCAGCTCCGATAGTGAGATCGTCCCCTCCATACCTGCTCTACCCACACTCACACTTTCTCCCTTCCCTAGCCCCGCTTATAATCGCCTCAACTACCCCAGCCATCCACTCTACACACATCCCGCACCTTTCTTCTTGCTCTTCTTCCCCCCCTCCACCACTCCCATCCCATCCTCATCCTATACCAAATAAGCTCTTCAACACATACCCACTCTCTTTCTTTCTCCTCTCCATATTCATACTCTACCTATCTTCTCCACCTTACTCGTACCATCATGGCTTGTGACTTGACGGACCCGGCCATTGCCAAGACCTACCAGGAGATTATTTCCGGGAGTCCAACCAATTGGTGAGTCAATATGTGTATGAGGATATGTGTGTAATGTCGTACAGACTCTCATGGACTCTTCCCTCTACCCAGGCTCCTACTAGGCTACAATGACACCAGGGACAAAATCTCCCTGTACACGTCAGGAGAAGATGGCCTTGAGGGTCTGAGGGACGCCTTGACCGACGAAGTCCTGTACGGCTTTGTCCGTCTGGATGGGCTGGACCCCCCTCAGAACATCCTGGTCACGTATGTGTCAGAGCAGGTGTCTGGGGTACGTCGGGCCAGGGCTTTGGTCCACGGTCGGGCTGTATCTGGTCAGCTACGGGATTTCCACCTTCAGATCTCCGCCTCTTCCCCTGGCGATTTGAGTGACCAGGCCATTGCCTATCGCTTGGCTAACGGAAATGGCGGTAGTAACCCCTCCCCCCCCCCACCTCCTCCTCCTCCGCCCAGTCGGCCCCACGTCGGGCTCCCACTCCTCCTTCGACCTCGGGAAATGAGGAAGGAGAGGGCCCTGCTAGCGCCGTCCCCAAGGCAATGACTCAGCAGGTGGAGATGAGCGAAGATACCGTGCTTACCCCACCCCCTGAGGCCGAAAGACCCGTCCCCACCGGCCCTTCCCCCGAGGAGATTGAGGAGGAGCGTCGGAGGGAGCAGCAGGCTCGAGAGGAGGCCGAGACCCTGAGGAAGCGAAAGGAGCGACAGGCCAAGGCCGAGGAGGAGGATCGGAAGAGAAAGGAGGCTCTGAAGCAAAGGATGCTTCAGGCCCAGAAAGATGCCCGAGATGGTGGAGCCGTCCAGGGATATTTGACCGTTCAGGGTCAGAAAAATTACCTGTGGCAACGTCGCTGGTATTCCCTCAAGGATAAATCCCTGTCCTTGTACCGATCTGATGTGGATCTGGAGCCCCGGACAACCCTTCCTCTCAGCAAGGGGGCCCTAGTTAATGTCACGGACGCTGACAAGGAGGTCTTGATCCCCAATTCCTTCAAGGTGGAACTAGCGAATGATCAGGCTCCTTGGTACTTTTTCGCTGATGATCTTGAAGGTAAGCACACGGCCATGGCCGCTATTCGGGCTTGCCAGTGATGATGAGGATGATGATGGTGATGAAAGCGCAGCGGTAAAGAGCGATGAGGAGTATGGAGGAAAATGAAGAGAGGAGAAGGAACAGAGACAGAGAGGAAGGGAGAAAGGGGGGACAAGAAGTCTATAATGGATAAGTGGATTATTTTTGAATTCTTGGCTTGGATGGGAGGAAATGCTTGCTAATTCAGTACCATGGAGAATGGGGACCTACCTACTTTTGTCGCAGGGATAAGTGGGCAACATCATCAATGTTTGCCCACCATCTCCGTTTGTGAGATCCCTTAGGTCACATTGAAGATGCCGCATTATTGTTATGAGGAATCCATTCATCACCATGGGTGCTGCTCCAATACACTAGTAGTAATGATCATCGCCTTTTCCCACGCTCTCTCCCTTTTAAAACATCATCATTCATCTGCCGCATATGATCAATGCTCTAATCGTACTGCTTGAGCAAGGAGGGCCCTTTCCCCCCCATCAAAGGTCTCACTTGACATTGTCATCCGGGCATGCACGCTCATCTATAGCGCATTTATCCATGGTGATGACCTCTTTTCCCCCGTACCAATACACCACAGACATCTCTTGCCTACATGTGAGTGTCTCATCCCCCGGTCATTGTCCTCTTTGGCTTCCTACTCCAAGGAAACGTCCCACTTATCGAAGTCAATTCTCCCCATATCGGACTTGCACCTTGTCCCACCGACCCGGATTCACGGATACGACTATTTAAACGTTCATGAAGATCCTCCCTTCCCCTCCCTTCCCTTCCCCTTTCTTCTTGGCCCCGTTTCATTTTGCCCTTTCCATCCTTTTTCTAGCCTAGCCTAGCCTTGGATCATCCCCTGTGAATAATTCCCTATCATCTTGACCCTGGGTCCCATCGAACCCTTTCCCTAGCTCCCCTGATCTCTTACGAATACTCAGATCATCTCATCCTATCCCAGATGCTACAAGACCGAATGACTCCGGAAGCTCTTAATGAGCTCTTGTCCTCGGTCTTTCTCCCCCCAACTATACCATCTTCTTCCTCCTCTTCTGATTTACAATCCGTGGATGGTGTAAATATCCCTTCCCAAGTCTCCTCATCCTCCCATACATCCATGCCTTCATCCAAGATACCCAATCCCCCACCACCACTTCCATGTTCATCCCCGCCCCTCCCATCCATCCCCTCTTTATCCCCCGCGGAGGCTCTAGAAAGGATTGACGCGGCCTTTGAACATATGGACTCTATGTATGGGGCGAGTTTCCGAGATTTCCTCAGGGATCCCACCACGGCTGCATACTGCGCTCAGAGGATTCGTCCTCTCACCCAGAGTATGGACTTGGCCACCACTGCCACTGGTCTTCGGTATCTTTTGGGCCCATGGCCTACTACAGCTCGTGTCACCTTCCTGCGTACCTTATTCCATGATGCCTTTCCCGAGGCCGCGGGCGCCCTGTACGCTGCCATCCTTTGGCCCACCGAACGAGGATGTGAGTGTGCGTCTGTCGAGGTAGTCGCCCTCGCCGCAGGCATCCTCCTTGGTACTCCTCTTCCCTCGGCCATCCTCTTCCTTTGGGTCTGGCGTCGTATTTGTGGCTTGGATGATATTCACGAGGTAGTTCGTCAGGTTGGATCTATTCTACGTTGGGACCCTGCCGATCTTCACACAGCCCACTCCCTCCTTCAATCCCTGGATGTGGATCGGAGGTACGAGCGTATTTCTGGTACCGAGGCGACGTGTCGCGTCCGTTTTCCACGCCAGGCACGCGATTTACTATGGGAGTAATTTCGTGGGGAGTCGACAAGGGGAGATGTTTGTTTCCAGGCTTGAGGCAGGACTTTCTCATTCCTTTACTCTACGATGCTGTGTATATACATGTTTCTCTAGGTATGGTAATGTTGATTGAGATATGGCACTTTCATCTCTTTTCCTTCTGGTAGAGGAAAGCTTATCCTTTTTCCTGGATGACCAACCGTATACCAAAAATATTCAATGAAGATTGCGTCATTACAGCTACTATGCTTGGATGGTGAGAGTTGAACATGGCATATACACACGGCATATAAACAGCTAGTACACAGCCAATTCCAGCACACACACAGCCTACTCGAAACCCAGCACACAACTACGCACATACGGTGCACCTCCACCTCCTTGTGGATGTCCCCGACCCCACAAACCCCATTTAACGTCCTCTCAGTCTCAAGAGCCTAAACACTATGGCCCTTTCCTCTTTCTCCTTCTCCTTCTCCTTCTCCTTCTCCTTCTCCTTCTCCTTCTCCTTCTCCTCCCAGTCCATTCTTTATTCCGCATCTCCAGTCTATCATGTCTGGAAATCCCTTTGGAGGGGTAAGTAGCCCCTATATCCCTGCTTGCATCGTCGCCATACTTACCTTTGTCCTCATTAGAGCAATCCCTTTGCTTTTCAGCAGGCCAGTAACAATGAGATTGCTAGGAGAAAGTACGCATTATCTGTGCCATTATCCTGATCGTCGCCCCTACTCATTCTCCTCCCCATAGCATAAAGCCTCTAAGGAGAAGATTGGCTAGCCAGGGAACTGGTCCTTCCGGCCCTGGAGCCACGGGCATGTCGGATCCTTTTGCTGTTGCTGGTGGTGGTATGCCCCAGGCTGGGGGAAGCCCTTTTGGCGGGGCTCCGTCCCAGCCGCAGCAGGGTCAACCAGGCGGATTTAACTTTGGTGCCCCGTCCATGCCACAGAGCAATCCAGCTCCCCAAGGCGCCTTTGGTGCCCAAGCACCCTCTCCCTTCTCTTTCGGTGGGAGCATGAATCCACCCCAATCACAGCAGCAGCAGCAACAACAACAGAGTCCGTTCCAATTTGGAGCCAGTCCATTTAATCCTTCGCCTCTTTTTCCTGCTCAGCCCTCTAGCGCAGGCATGGGGGGTATGGGGGGAATGATGAGTGGACAGGGACAGGGTCTTAGATCCAATAGTCCGATGGACAGCGCGATGGACGACTCTGCTGCCGGAAATGCCTTTGGCCAGGCTGGAACCTCTTCTGGATTTCAATTTGGCGCTGGAGCCGCCGCGTCCACAGGACAGGGCCCTACCGGTTGGGGAGGATTCAAGTCCTCTCATGAACCCTCATCTTCGGGTCGTACAGAAGGTTCCGCAGCCAAGAAGTCTAGACCCAGTTCCATCCCATTCGGCTCGTCGTCGTCGTCATCCTCCTCCGCTGCTGCACCTTCTCCATTCACTTTTGGAAAGAGCCTGGGTGGAGGGCCCTCCTTTGCCGTCAAGGATCAATCCAAGGAGGGTGTTGATGCTCATACGTCTGTCCCTCCTCCATCTGTCAATGTTCCATCCTTTCAGTTTGGGTCTGCCTCTACCGCTACCCCGGGATTCACTTTTGGGTCTACCTCAGGGGTCGCTTCCACTCCCAGCTCCACTCCGGGCTCTGGGTTTGTATTTGGTGCTAAGCCCACAGGATCTACATCGACTACAGCATCGGCTGCTTCATCGAATGCAGCTACTCCATTCGGTTCCCCTGCTCCAGCCCCAGCTCCAGGGTTTAACTTTGGATCCAGTGGTACCAATACTCCCGCACCGAGTACACCTACTCCTGTTGCAACCAACCTCACCGCTCCCCATGCATCATTGGAGAGGGCTTCTAGTTTTACCCTTGGCTCCAGCTCCAGCTCCAGCACTTCCACCTCTAGTGCTGCCGCTTCTACTCCCACTTTGGCGAAGAACTTGAGCTTTACTTTTGGTTCTAGTTCTGGGACTGGTGCTGTTACTCCTGGGGTCACTGCTTCAGCAGCGACAGCTGGAACCTCCTCTGGAATTACTTTTGGGGCTATTGCTAGTACGGGCGCTGCCACCACCCCAAGTCTTACTGCTCCAGCGACCACTGCAGGGACGTCCTCTGGATTTAAATTTGGAGTTACTGCCAGCACAGATGCTACTACCACTCCTAGTATTACTGCAGGGACATCTTCTGGGTTTACCTTTGGATCTACCACTAGTAGTCCGAATGCTCCTACATCATCCAAGGTCACCGCTCCAGGTATTACGGCCCATACGAGCCCTGGCTTTACCCTGGGAACCACTTCCAGTAGTAGCACTACCTCGTCAGCATCAGCCATTCCTACCACTACTCCAGCCTTTGCTTTTGGTGGTGTCTCTTTAGCTGCTCCAAAGATGACTCCTACTGCAACCTTTGGTTCCACTCCTAGCTTTAACTTTGGAGCTACTGGCTCTTCCTTAACCAAGGACACCCTTCCTGGCAAAAAGGACCTATCTTCCAAGGAGGAGTCTTCTTCCAAAGAAACCTCCTCTCCCTTACAGGAATCAGTCCCGACTGAAAAGGATAAGCCCTCAGCCCCAGCCTTTAACTTTGGATTCACTTCCACCTCAACTTCGAATATCCCTTCCAAGGCACTCCCCGGTTTCTCCTATGGCGCTTTCACCGGAGGAACGTCCCTGAATATTGCCAAGGCTGAGGAGAAGGAAGGGTCTCCGAAGCCCTCTGCGTCTGGATTTTCCTTTGGATCTTTTTCCAGCACGACCAAAGAGGAACCTCCTAAATCTTCTGGCTCCTCTCTTGACGGATTAACTGAAAAGGCCAAGGAGGAGTCTCCCAAACCTTCTAGCTTCACATTTGGTGGAACGACGGATAAAGCAAAGGAAGAATCCCCAAAGCCTTCTACCTCTGGGTCCTCCCTTAGTGGGCTGACCAGTAAGGCTAAGGAGGAGCCCCCCAAATCATCTGCGTCTGGATTATCTTTTGGATCTCTTACAAGCAAGGCCACGTCCTCGGGGCTCCCCCTTGGTGTGGGATCATTTGGGTCCTCTACTGCTTCGTCAGGATCCACCCCGGACTTTTCTTCATCGCTGGTCTCCCAGAAGAAGAGGGGGAGAGATGATGACGATGAAGGTGAGGGGGAGAGGGAGATGGGCGGGAAGAGGAAGGGGATTATTGGGTCCGGCAAGGATGGAGATGTGTCTACTCCCTCCCCGATGCTCAAGGGCACCTCCTTTGGTTCCATATCTTCTGTCTCTCCCTCTTTAGGAACACTGGGAAAGAGGAAAGCCGAGACACCTCTTACCAAGGACGACTCATTGGACCAAGTACCCAAAGGAGCTAGTGGGCTAAACAGGGAATTTGCCAAGGCAGTGGAGAGGGCATTGGAGGAAGAGGAGGAGGAGGTATCCCTTCTCCCACTTTTGAGACAGTACCAGAACCATTGGGAGGTGCTGATCAACGAAGGTATATGATGTGTGTCAGAGTCAGGGATGGATGTGGGTTGGTAGAAATGAAGGGAGGGAATAAGAGAGAGAAAATAAATACGGAAATGTATGCGTACTTGCTACCGGATCAGTGTATAGTAATGATGCTGCTGTTTTGTCTAACCCCATTGCATATTATCCTTATTGTGACCAAGACAAAGATGAAAGATTGGGGGAGATGAACAAGGGGGTAGGGAGAGGGTAGTATTTCCACTGTGATAGACAGTAATGAGGGAGAAAGAGAGGCTTAATCACGATCAGGGATTGTTCAGGGAAGAAGGAGGGCAGAGTAAAGCCCGACCAAGAAAATGAGGAGGGCAATGTCGGTGAAAAGACTATGAATGACCCAAGTTTGCTGCTTCCCCCAAGCGATGAGGTCTTCAGCAGCGTGGGTTGATGATGATGCCGATGTGGGAGCGGACGAGGACTAGTGATGGGGGTGGGGGGGATGAGTCAGTATGTACGTGGGAGGAAAGAGTGGATAAGGGAAGCCGTACCTGATGAGATAAATGGTAGCGAAGAGATTGAAGACCAATTTGAAGCAGGACAAAATACCAAAAAACGGGCTATTTGATGGAAGGTAAGCGTAAGCGAGTGAATGAGTGAGATGGATGAGAGTGTTGACCAAGACTTACCGTATAAGGAGTAGGGTTTGATTCAGAGCTGGATTTGGAAGAGTCAGGAGGGGAGGAGCGTGGAAGGACCCAGTAGACAAGGAGGGTAAAGAGAAGAAGAGCATGGATGAGGGACCAGTGAAGGGAAGACCTCCTTTGCTTTCGGCCCTCAGGGCCCAGAAAGGAGGATGGGCTGGAGGGGAGGGCCGATGCGTTCCAAAGGGCCAGTAGGCCAGGGGGTAGGACCTGGTCCGGAGTGGGGAGGGCATCAGATTGCGAGGAAGGGAGATGAGCGGAGGAGGAGGGACTAAGCGAGGAGTTGAAGGCAGGGGAGGACATGGAATCTGAGGAAATGTGACGATGAGATACGATGGGGCCCTCAGGCTGAGAGAGTTCTCGGAGTAGATGATCCAGATCATCCATAGAAGTGGCAGGTGGGGCCATGGGGACAGGTGAGACCAGCGAGGAGGATGAGGATGACCTAGGGATATTGACGGATGGTCTACGGGAGGAGGAGGCTGAAGAGGGCGCTGGTGTGTCCGGGAGGGGTACTGATGCTTTTTCATTCAAGCTTGTTACTGGGTGTGGGGGGGGGGGGGGGGGGGGGGGGGGGGGGGGGGGGGGGGGGGAGGGGGGGGGGGGGGGGGGGGGGGGGGGGGGGGGGGGGGGGGGGGGGGGGGGGGGGATGAGAGATGGGGAGCTAGTACGGGTTCTAGGACTGCTGGGACTTACCAGATGGTCGCCGTGAAGTTCGGGCGGATGGCACGGGGGAGGAGGCTCGAGAGGAACGAAGAGAGGCAGAGCCCTGGGGATCAAGGACAGCAGCATCTGAATGGACAGCCTGTTTGATCCTGGAGAGACGGTCGGAGCCCGAGGCCAGGATTCTTCGTTGACGGGCCTCACGTCTCTGACGGGCCCTGTCTCTCTCAGTGCTTGGTTGGGTTGAGGTGGCGGTGGAGGACATGTGAAGGGGAATGGAGCGGGGAGGAAGAAGTGGGATAGAACGCGTGGGTGAGGTCGGAAGGGGAGGATGAGGAAGGGATACTTTTGGGAGGGAGAAACGGAGGAAAGAGAGATGACAGGGCTGACTGATGTCTCCACACCCATTCCCCACTTGATTGTGTAGCGAGGGCCGAGACTCATGCATGGACTCCTCACTTTTGGGCTTCACACACATATACACACACATATATACTCATGTAGAGAGAGAGAGCGTGGGCACTGTTCCTGGTCGGCGCCGTGCCGATCGGGAAGAGTAAATCAAAAGATAGGGTGATTTATCGAGTGTTTTCATATGTATTAAACGGGGCGATTAATCTGGGTGGGCCAGGCCGATGGGGGGGTATCATCCCTTCCAGATATACCCTGTCCAAACAGTCATATGCTCCTCCCCCCTGGATCCTTGGATGGATATGTGCTCTCGTCCTTCTATTCATAATCAGATCTGCGAGCAAGCACTAAAACCATCTACTTTTGGATGGGAGAAACAACCCCCATCCATGTAGAATGTTTGCTTATAGAGAGACCCAGACATGTAAAAATTCTAGCCCTTACCCTACTCTTGCGTACGTTCCAAGGATGCATGGCCATCCCTTTCCGGCTGGTCTCCCATTTTCTCATCTCCTAAACTAGCTGGCCGCCATCTGCCTTCCTGTGTGCATCTCCAAGAGGATGCATACATCCATTGTATGCCTCTCTTTCCCGCTTGCCCACCCCCGCACCCGCACCCACGCCCAGGCCTCCCTCCCTCATCCCCCTTAAATCATCATCATCCTTATCCTCATCTCATGGGTCTGCATCCTCACTCGTCCCCATCTCAACTGCACTGTCGCTTCTCCCCACACTCACATTTCGTCCTCTCCCTCTCCCCTCCTCCGATCCTCCTACTTTGTTGCTCTCTCTCCACCTTGAACCTCCTCAGCCCCGCTACTCCGCCTTCTTGATTCCTTTCTTCTCTTCTTCCCCTACAGTCTCATCCTACCCACTCGCCCTTCGCTATAGGCCCTCACAGGGCCACCGCACCCCCCTATCCCACTATGCATCTTCCCCTCCTCCTCCTCTTCTCTCTCCTCCTTGTCCTCTTCCGATCAGTAAAGACCATTGAGGTGGATTGGAAGGCCCTGGGGTCTTCGGCTCTCCTTGGATCCTATCAGGGCCTCTCCCTATACTCCTCTTCCTCTTCCTCGGGGGTGCGCTCCCTTCCGACCTCCTCTTCCCCTGGCCCCGTTCAGGCGGCCACCCTAACCCTGGTCAACACCACTACATCCGAGACTAATACACTCTTTGCCTCGTCTGGCATCAATGCCTCCATCAATGCACTGTGTACCCTTCCTCCTACAGACGGCCATGCCACTCGCATATTTTTTGCCGGTCTCTTTCCCTCCCCGACTTCCCCCAACATTGCCGTATGGGAAGAAGGTGTAGGCGTCGTAGGGCTTGGTCCGGGTCTAGATGGCTCTGTCTTATCCCTCACCTGTCTGAAACCTTCATCGACCTATCCCAAGGGAAGGGTAATCGCCTTGGGATCCTTTCGGGGCCCACATCTTCCATCCATCTCCAACTCCCCTCCCCTCCCATCTTATGCCCAATGGGCCATCTGGGGTGGGGGTGTGGCCATTTGGGACCTTGCCCAGGATACCTGGTTTCCTCCTCCCTTTAAGGGTCTTGATGCGCCCGTCCGCTCCCTCTCCGTCCCTTCCTCATCCTCCTCAGCCTTATTTGGAGGGGAATTTCTCTCAGTCGCCGACGGTCCCCTGCACATCCCTCCAGATTCTCAACCCCTGCCCTTATCCCTAGGCACACTGGATCTGGGAAATGCTCAGAGTCCTGGTAATATTATTTGCAATTCCTCCTCCTCCACCACAAACTTTTCTCCTGCCACCGGCGCTCCCTCTACTCCATGGTCAATCGTTCAGGGCATCTCTGGATGGTGGAGGCTCTCCCTACCTCTTACCTTTACCCCTCTCCTTCTTCGACTCTGGAATCTCCCGGCTCAGGGACCCAACCCCAAAGGTGCCCGTACCTTCCGTCTCATCTCTCGACCCGATAATCAGCCCATTACCCTCTCCTACATCCATCCAGAAACCAATAGTCGTGCCCTGTGCTGGGACGCTTGTCCCATGGAACTTGGGGGAACCCGCGATTTCATTATCCCCCCTCGCCTGGCCAGGTCTATGCAGGGCCTTCAACTTGATATTACCTCCTGGTATGGCCAAGGAGGGGGATTGGCTGGGGTCCAGATCTTCCAGGCTGATATCTACGTCCACGCCGTTCCCTCCTACAACCCCGCCGCATGTGATCTTCCCGTCGGAAATGCCGAGGCTGGGTACGTTCAAGCCACGTCCACTCGTACCGGACTCGGATGGGAGGAGGTCGTTGGTCCCGTGGGCGGAAAGCGCGTTCTCGCGCTTCGAGGGCCCTCCACCGCCGCTGCTCTTGCTGCCACTAATCCATCTCTCACTCTCATCCCCAATGTTCCCGAAACCGGGATCTACGAAGTTTGGCTTTACCTCCCGGGATGTCAAATCGCTGGGCTAGGTCAAGGCTGTGCCTCTCGTGCCACCCTTTCTGCCGTTGTCTACGCTGATCCAGATGCTCCTACTCCCACCCCTGTTCAAGTTTCCCCTACGGGTCTGGAGGAGGACGCTGAGGGCGGTCAAAGGATCCGGCTCTACTTTGGTCGCATCCTTGCCTCCAAATCCTCCTCCTCCTCTTTTAGCCCTCGCGTAGAGATCCGTGTAGATGGATCTGTCCAACCCACTGGATCATCCGGTGTTGAAGCCTACATTGATGCTATTCAGCTGGTCCGGGTCCCATCTGCTACCGGGGCCAATGGCCTTCTCGAGGTTCAAGGCATGTTCGATGATGCTTCCGCCATGGCCCAATGGTCCAGACCATCTGGTAGGTTTTTTTTCTTGAAGGGACGGGCCTGCTCATTCTTCTCTCGTCTTTTCTCATTTAATCTTACCACCCTTTATTTTCCTCAAGTCCCATTGCCCATAGGATCAGTAGTCACCTCTGTCCAACATGTGGATAATTCCTCAAGGGCGTTGGTCGGTGGTCAATTTGCCAATTTCACTGCTGGTTACGGAAACCTCGTCGAGTGGAATCAAGGCCAGTGGGTTCCACTCAAGACTGGAGCCGGGGTGAATGGAAGGGTGGAGACCATTAAAAGCCTAGGATCTGGAAAGGGCTGGCTTATCGGTGGGGATTTCACCGGCCCTTTCTCCGGAACCGGTGCTCTCTACGGCCTTGGTGTGTATGCCTTCGAAGAGGGGTGGAGGACCGGAGAGACCCCCGGTGTAGCCCAAGGCGGTGTGCATCATCTTGCCATCAACACATCCCCTGACAGGGAGATTGTCTATGCTGCTGGGTCATTCGCTTCTGTTTACCTATCTGATGGTTCATTACATCCTGAACTGGGAGGGCTGGCCGCCTATAATCCATCCGGATCGAGCCAACCCATCTGGACCGGCGACGCTCCATTTGTCCGCCCCATCGGTTCCATTCATTCCCTTGACTTCCTCCATCATCCAGATCAAGGCTCCTCCCTCATCCTTGGTTCCGCCCTACCTCTCGGCCCTGCCTCCTCTCGTCTTGATGCCATCCACTCGGGTGGTATTACCCTTATTGATTCTTTCTCCTCTTCTTCAGCCCAAACTATCCCGGCCGGGATGGACCTCCTCCCAGCAGGCTCTTTCCCTGGTCGAGGTCCTCAGCAGATACGCCAAGTCCGGGCCGGGGCTTGGGTAGATCAAGGTCGTTCGATCCTGGTCTCCGCTACCCTATCGGATCCCTCGTCGGCCCAGACATCCTGGGATGGTCTTCTCCAGAGGTCTCTGGGCCCCCAGGGCCCATGGTCCCTTCTTTCCTCATCAGGTCTTATTCATTCTATGGATACCCTTCGGGTGGGCGCCGAGGAAATTGTCTTTTACACTGGTCTCTCTAGTCAAGGGGGCCGTCTTCTCTTTGGTCGATGGGATGCCGCTCGTGGGGTTCATGAGGATTTGCCTAATACTTCTGGAGTTTCAGGGGAGGGTAGGGTGGTTCGATGGCTTGGCCAAGGCAAATTTCTCCTTGGAGGCAATTTTACCTCCCTGGCCGGCTTGGATCCCTGTACTCATGTATGTGTCTACGATGAATGGAAAGGGGCTTGGGAGTCCCCGGGCTCCCTATCTCTACAGTCCGGAGAGACCATTCTTGATGCGCATTACTCCAGGGAAATGGAAAAAACCCTCCTCCTTCTTTCCTCCTTCTCCCTTCTCGTCAAGGAAGATTCCTCCAAGGAGTGGGCGAGGGTTGACACCTCGGGATGGCCCGCCCCAATTCACTCCCTTTCCTCCTCCATGGCCCGACAGGGCGGTTCCCACTTTCTCCTTGGGGGTCTTCAATCCACCTCAGACATCTCAACTGTTCAGGTAGGCCAGTGGAGTGGCCGACCAGATGATTCTCCTGTCTGGTACCTCTCCACTCCGGGCTTCCCCACTTCTTTTTCTCTCCAAGGTGTCCAAGTTCTTCCGATTTTCAAAGACTCCCAAGGAGGAGGCACTCAACCTGGTATCTTCATTCAGGGTACCGGAGGGGCTATGATCCTCCAAGACCCCTCTTCTCCCTCCTCAACCTGGAAACCTTGGATTCACATATCTGATGATCCTGGGTCTTCCTCCTCCTCCTCTATCCTCCGGGATTGTACTGTTCACCATTCGGATTGGTCCCTTGCAAAGGGTAAGGGGACCATGGCTGCTCCCCTTGTCGTCCTCGTCTCGGCTGCTATCTCCCTTGGGTTCATCTTTATCATCGTCGCTGCGGGGCTTCTGGGGATGCATGGACGGAGGCGTCTCCGGTCCCGTCCTGGGGTCACCAGCCTTAATCGTCATGTCCTTCTCCCCCTCCAGTCCCCCTCTGCTGCTGCTGCAGTCCCTCCCATCTGGGCTAGATCCATTGGCGAGAAGGATTCCGGGGAGCGCCCTCATCCGGCCATCCTTGCTACTGCCCCTTACCTCTCCACTCGGGACGTGGGTCAAGGGGTGGGGGAGGAGGGGAGACCGAGTATGGGGGTCGAATCCAACATTCTTCCTCCAGGCGATCCCGATCAAGACTCCTCCTACCATTCCCATTCCTTCGAGGGTTCCTCCTCTTTCCTCTCCCGGGATATGGAGGGAGCCTTGACTGGGGCTGCGGTTCGTCTAGGCGGCCATGACCATGATGATCCCTCCTCTCTTCATCACGAGGGGGGCATGGAGCCCGATTGGCTTCCCGCTGACTATCAAGTCTATCATGCCAAGCACGCTTTTGAGGCCAAAGAATCTGGCGAGCTGGAGATACATGCTGGCGACCTCGTGTATGTTCTTGACAATACCGATCCCATTTGGTGGATGGGCTTGGTCGATAATGGTAAGTTCCGTGATTGTAAGGATGGCCTAGTACGAGTCCTCTTCTAATCACAGCATGAACATGCTCTCTTCTTCTTTTCATTAGGTCCTGGCGTTCCCCCGAGCCAGGGAGTCTTTCCAGCATCTTTTGTCCGGGAGCGGGGCGAGTGAGAGACCTATGCGTGCCTTTTCTTGTACGGTTGTGTGTGTGTATGGGAGGGGGCCGGGGTATTATTAATGGCAGTGGCTATCTTGGTGCAGTTGTTGTTGAAACGACCCTTGTTAAATGTCGTCATCTCATCTTTTAACAAGCAACAGCAATAATAGTGGGATTTTAGGGTTGAATGTGGGAAAAAAGTGGTATGTCCCTACAATTCTCCCAAGAAAATAATACATATCTTTCCTAAGAATGTACGCCCCTAGCATACCCGAGATGTTCTGATCATCTAAATAAGTCAATGGGGGAGTTCGCTATATTCTTGAGCGTTTTGAGAATTGAGTACCAGCTCATGCCCATACACTAGGATTGCATCAAAAGGTTAAACTGGGACTAAGAGTATCATTCGGAAGGTACCTGCAGAGAACTCCAACCCAGTGGAGTTCGGGTGCTTTCATCACATTGTCGGACTGTGAACACGGTTGATATGGGGGTTCCTTTTTGCTTGGATATATTGGAGAAGATTCCCGGAGTTGACAGAGGAAAGCTAAGACCAGGAAAGCTGGGAGAAGGTGCCGAAGCATCTTAAAGAAGATGATGAGCGGGAATGAAGGATGGAGAGGATAGATGAGAGGGCGAGGATGGGGGGAGAGGACGAAGATGAGTGATGGGATGGGAAAGGGAAGAAAGGACGAGTAATGATGAAAGAAGAGGTGAATGGGATCAATATAGCTGATAACATAATCATGAATCTCTCATCACCTGTGCTTTTAAGCCTTATCAAACCGCTAGTTCATTCTCCGACTAGCGGAGTATCATTAGTGAAGGCTGAATAGGAAGCGGAGTCGGGAAATGCTGAGAGAAGAAGGCAACCTGATTGGCCCATCCATCATCAACTTTATGATCGTGCTTTCGTCCTTGATAGGAAACTGAGAAGACACGTCTACTTTGTTGCCTCTTCTTCCCACCATGCTGCCTCATGCCGAGTGTTCTGGGCCATCCTTTACCTTGCCCAGGCGATTATACAAGGGTGTTAGGGTAGAGGAGGAGCGTAGCGCCCTTTTGCGGTCGGTCACACAGTTTCCCCAGCCGCCTCATGCAATTTTTCTTTCTGACAACCCCCTGGGAAACAAAACGATCTATTCTCTCTTCCGCGTCCTCGACTCCGAAACCCTTCGATTTCTTCATCTGGCTCGGACAGGCTGCGACGATGGCGTTCTATATGCCCTAGGGACTTTCCTCTCTCCCACCTCACCCCTAGCCTCTTTGGATATCACGGGGAATTGGATTACTCGATATGGTCTTTGGGACATTGCTCCGGTTCTGGCGAACCTCCATTCACTCCAGATCCTCTCTATTTCCCATCTTTCCACGCAGGACGCAGATATAGCCCGATTCCTCGACATCCTTTTTCCGTCGGCCAGCTCATCCATGTATTTGACAGGTGGCATGGGGATACGAAGATTGGATGTGGCCTGCTCTGGAGTAGGGTTAGCTTCTGTGCAATCCATTTCAAAGGTAATCCGCAAGAATAATTGCCCTATTCGATCTCTGGATCTTGGCGGAATAGGCCGAATACCCTGGGAAAGCTTCCATGCGAACCTAGTAAGCGCCTTGGCCATCAACACATCCTTGCGTTTCCTTGATCTCAGGGGCTTTATGCTAGATGGAATATTCAAGAAATGTCTTTTCACAGGCTTAAGGCTGAATCGGCACCTTGAGGCCCTGTACATCACTGTAAGCAAGGAAGATGGCTTTGGCCATAGTCGGGGACCAATGGAGGCCCTAGAGGCAGAGATGAATAGCAATCGGGAAACACCACTAGCTCACCTCTATGTGGGTGTTGAATACCCTGAGGATGAAGTCCTGATGGTGTCCATGGATGAAAAGCGTACTTGGGTTAGAAAGCGCCAGCGTATCCTTCGACATGTATGGTCCATTGCTCGAATTCTGCTGGCCCCAGGCAACTCATCATCTTTCCCCGGGATTATGGAGCTTCCCCCAGAGATCCGAGAAGTGATTGTGGCTTACGTAGGCATAGCAGATGGCTTATCCGGTCAAGTAATCCATCGGGTCTGTGTCGATGCAATGGCCAGGCCCTACCGGGGGCTGGATTTAACCGGGGAGGATCGAGATTGGTTATTGGACCGCCTGGGGTATCGGATCGTTTGACGGGAAATGTGTACTTTTAATACGGGAGGAGGAGGGGCGGGCGGTGAGGTGTATTTATGTGTGTTTTATTTGCCGCACCCTTCGCAGATACGACCGTCCTACACACGATCATCTACTCCATCGACATTCCTTTTTTCTTTTTTGAAGCTCCTATCCTCCTCTCTTGGTCTTGATCTTTTCCCAAGGGGATATTGATGAGTATTGTTTGTCATTTCCAAAAGTCGTGCGCCATAGTAAGGGATTTCCTGGTTTGGGGCTAGGGTTTCTTGACCCATTAATTCCACCTCTACAGCAGGCTCTTCCTCTCGGGCGCCGTATCTCATCGGGGGAGGTCCCTTTGATGTCATGTGTGGGCAAGTTCGATGTGAGAAGGGGGCCGTGCAGGGTTGACTCTGAGGAGGTAATGGAGCCCCTCCAGGTTGGGAATCATGCATTTTCCTATAGTGAGACTGTATGCTTCCCCTTTCATACCTATCATGACATCCTTGACTTGAAAGTGGAGGGTGCCCTATCCCTTGGGCCTGAAAAAAGCAAGGGTCAATATCCTCTTGAAGTGGGCTTTGATAGCGGGGTAGGCCCAAAATGCTTCGGCAGTAGTCAATGACTATCTTGCAAAATTCTACCATTGATGGTTCAGTGGGGAAGGATAGTATGGTTGGTTGGCCAAGCAAGGGGAAGAGTGTAGGATGAATGGGGCGGAACATCTCTACACGTATTATATATCTCTCGAGGGTCAATCTAATGGAAGACGGAATGCATTAACCTTTCATACGATAGCTGACTGTCATTAGGCTTTTCTAGTGCTTTAAGCTGCCATCATCATCGAGTCGAATTGTACATGAAATAAAGAGGCTCACACAAAGGCGCACATGGACACGTCCTTTTAAGGAAGGGCCACGAGAGAGGCGGGAAATTACGGATTCCAGTAGGATGCGGTGGAAGGCTGGGTCTCGTGGTACCAGGGGCTATCCATGGCAGGGTAATGGTTAGAATGGCGTCGAAGGTTGTGAGGCATCCAGGGAGCGGGGGGATGAGGGGCTATGGGTCGATCTGAAGAAGGCACAATCGTCTCCAGCTCAGACATGCCGTTCAATCCACACGTATCATCCATCGCTGCCTCCACTCCTCCCTTCTCTTTCCGTCGACGGGCATTACAAGAAAAGCCCTGGAAAAATATGTAGGAAATCATGCTCAGCAGGGCCAAGCTTACACCAACATGATAGGTAAAGAAGATGATTTCAGAAAAGATAGGCGTGCGAAAGATATGCACTTGGGCCACGGCTAGAATGATCATGTGGGATACACTGAATACGGCTGCAATCAGGGCAATGATATGCACCGACTTCATCTATTTACCGGAGAAGGAGTGAGTTGAAGATGAAAAGAGTATAAAAGCCCCTAAACTATCGCCATTTACATTAATCAAGGCGGAGGCCACTTCAATGAGAAGTCGACTCTCTGGGTCGTGTGCTTTTAGCCGAGTATAGTTCCAAAAATGGGAGGAGATGGCCCGCGCCTCTGAGAGCTGGGCCTCGATGATATACGAAAAGCGGATGCCGTATTCATAGCTACACCATCCGATGAGAGTGCATGGAAGAATGTAGATCAGACATCCGACGGTGATGAGCCATCGATTCGCCATGGGCCAGCCCTGGTCGACACACCATGCAGATAGCACCATCACTATGCTTCCTAGAAACCCGAGTGGAGCAATGGTGTGGAGAAGCCGTTGAACTGTCCGTTGCCGCATACCATAGTGCAGGGTGTCAGAATCGATGCTTGCGGCTATGGACACAAAGCCGGAAAGATGGGGTCGAAGCCCGACAAAGACAAAGGGGATAGCAAAGATACGAAAAAACTCTCTGATTGCATACGATGTGGGCGGGTTCACCAGGATAAGTACTGCATGAATAAGATGGAGAAGGGTGCCTATGGAGTAAAAGAGGAGGAATTGTAGGAGAGCTGGCCATTTTAATGGCGTAATGCCCAGATGTTGATGGCAAGATTGCCGGATGAATACCCCGAGGGCCAAAAGAAGGGCCAAGGAGGCCGTCACCATGGATATGTAGTAGCCAGACACATAGACTACACTGTTTCGACAATTCTTGGCATTTTCCATCCAACGGCAAGGTGTCTGGCCGATGGCCCCTGGGATGTAGAGCTCGTCCCGTTCGAGGTCCATCCTACTTCCTTAGATTCCAAGGGAAGGGAGATGAGGGATAAGGATGATATAGACGCGAAGGTAAGTAGAATAGAGCGAAATAATGATGAAAGAGGGGAGGGGTAAAGGGGAGGGGCACAAGAGGCGCGATAGAGAGGACAACAGGGCGGGTTTGGGAGGATGAGGGGGGAAAGGATGATGGGTGTACGATGGAAACCCCAAACTAAGTTGCATACAAGGACAAGGCTATCCATGGACTATCTAAGCCTCGATCTACATGCCCCCTTATTCATGCAGCTGTCATGATGTTTCCATTGGTCCAAGCCGAAATATGTGGGTGGCACAAGTGTACCCAAAATAGCAGGGAATACTAGAAGTCTGCTCGTTCGTACAGATATGTGGAGTTGGTCAATGGCGGCGATGTGGGGTATCAGGTACAGGATTATGGCCTTTTTTAGGGTAATATATGCCTTTAAACCCCGTTCTCAGAGTTCCACGAACCAGTTTTCAACCAGAATTGCTAGCAAAGGAGGGTATTTTACATTGGAGAGACATGGATCATACTGGCACATGATCTTGCATTTTTTTTGGCATTCTCTGGTATACAAAGAAAAAGGGATGTTCTTCTGGAGCCTCCTCGCTTCTTCCTTCTCACAACCCAGGATGATGCAGGAGTTGCCAAATGATTTCAGCGAGAGTATTGAAAGGACAGCGCGGCCTGTCGCAGTATGGAAATACTCATGGAAGTCTTCATCCCTAGACAAATTGGGGTTGCTGTAAAGCCTGCCAAATTCCCTTTCGGCCCAGCGATGCTAACATATGACCTCCCCAACCTAGTTCATGTCTACCTTATATTCGTCTTCTAGCGGACCTTTGGACAACAAGGTGGAGAAATCGTAGATTGGTCTTGAAGAATATTTCATGGGTATGGTCTCCCCAAAGGTCTTTTGGATTGGTACGGCCCTTTTTACATATTTCCCCGTTAACTCCGCTTTTGCTTCACTTTGCTTCTTGGCCATTCGTCTGGCTCTTCATTACTGGCACCCTTCGACCTTAGGCTGCATCACCCTCTCAATCTTCTTAGAGTGTTTCTTTTCGATAGACAGGGGGGAGACAAAAATGCCACGAAAGCAAACGATGTCTCAAATACAGTACACCAGTCAGGTGAACATTACCTTCCTACTTGGAAGAGGAAGGTCATTACGATCTTAGCATATGACAGCAGAGCCTATAGGTGTTTTGATGCGGCCGGGGCTGAATCGGATGTTGGTTTCTGTCGGGTTCTTATCTTGTCTCGCATTATAGCATTTCGATGTTGATAAGTCTGGATCTACCATTAGGATGCTTTTAGAGGCACCGAGAAGAGGGCTGGATATAATATTAGGCTGTCTATGCAGGAGCCTGTCGTAAGAGAGTAATAAGAACGATATCTCTACATTCCAGAAACAACGAAGTTGCAGATATATCGTTTCGTGCTGACTTCTCGATCCCACCTAAAGGATCGCGCTCAGAAGTCGTATATGTAGATAGTGAGGCCTATATGATGGGATACTTGCGGTAGGGCAAAAAATTGGATGCTGGATGGGCCAAGAAAACCAAATTTGCATATATATAGGGGGAAATGATATGATTCTTCCTTCCCTTATAACAATATATTTTCATATCCTCTTATTCATCCTACTTTCATTTCCTCAGGGCTTTGGGTATTCGTGCCATTATACTTCCCCTCGCTAATACTGCCACATGCCCAATACTGTTGCACTACCACTATTGTTACCCACTCCCATTCACTCCACACTAACTAACTACGCCTAGATTCGGCGCGTCGCAATGTCTAGGTGTACAGTCATGACTATACACTATGAAAACCCAGCTTCTCCTCCATCCTTAACTTGGCCTAATCTCTCTGATTCCTCTTTCCTCTCCAATTCCTCTATCCTTCACCATGGACCTACTTTTCTAAGGTCATGGCCACCTTGGTTGCGTTTACTTGTCCTTTTTCCCACCTCGCCCCATCAGATCCCGTGATTTGACAGCTCTTTTGCTATCCCCCCTTCCGAATTACTTGATCTTTCCTTCGCTTGGATCTCCCCTCACTTTCCCCTTCCCTTCATCCTTCCTTGACCTCATCTACTCGCTACCACAGCATGTCTCAGCTGCTTTTCGAAGCCGTTAAGGCTGGGGACGAAGCAAAGGTGGGGATGGCTCTCAAGGCTCTGCACGCCACCTGCCGCTCCCGCCGAAACTTGGCATCTGTCCTTAATGCTCGTATTCCTCATCAAGGTGGCACGGTTTTACATCTTGCTGCTTCCTTACCACCTAGGGAATCCTTGTGTGTGGGTAAAATCCTTCTTCAGGAGCAGGATATCGCTATCGACATCCAGGATCACGAATCGGGCTGGACCCCTTTGCACAAGGCCATCTACTATGGAAATTGGGCTTTTGCACAGGAACTATCCCATTGCTCCCCTGATCTCAGTGTTTATGACCGAGAGGGCCTGACGCCCTTTGATCTCCTATCCTACACCTTGACTGATGACCTCACCAGGCCAACACAACCTCGTAGTGGTGCTTTCAAAGGCTCCGTTGAGACCCCTGATGATGAGGTCACACCCAAATCTCCTAGGTATCCTCCAGTATCCACCACCTCCAGGTCCACCCTGTATACCTGGGGATCTGGGGCAAATTATAACCTAGGACACGCAGATGCCTCGGATCGCATTAGGCCGGAGCGGGTCAAGCTGCCTCAGGACCCTTACTTGACCCCACTTTCCCTGGATAATCCCGCTTTATGTCCTATTCGAATTGTTCTTGGATCCCGGCATACGGCCCTGATCACAGCTGCTTCTTCGGGAAATCTGCTTACCTGTGGTTTTGGTCGTGGGGGTCGGCTGGGCACAGGTGGGGAAACCAAATTGACCTTTTCCCTCGTCAAAGGTATTCACGGTCGTGTGGTCGATGTGGCCTGTGGGAGGAATCATACGGTTGCTGTGACGGCTGATGGAGCTGTATGGACTTTCGGATCCAATGCTCATGGCCAGCTCGGCAGGTCAATTGCTGGTGAAACGCCTTTAGAGAATGATATTGGCGGCGAGATGCAGAGAGGAGGCAGGCGCAGACAGAGTGACGATGGAGGAAGTGGAGAGGGGAGGAAGGAGAGTTTATCTACGCCTGGTAAAGTCATAGGGGCCTTAAAGCGAGAGATCATGGAAGGAGCCACTGCCTCAGCTACCGCCTCGGCGGTTTGGAGCCGCTTTCACATCTACGTGTTTGGTCTGGATCAAGGTCATTTCGGTAGGTAATATTGAGCGACAATAACCGATTCCCGTCATTAACCTTTCCCTTTGCCGACTTGCTTAGGAATGGACGAGACTGCGCAGAATGGGATAGTTCTTCATCCTCGACGCATGGCCCTTACTCTACCTGGGCTTGATCGAGCAGACGGTGTGAAGGAGAAGAGGTTTATCCAGCAAGTAACTCTCACTGAAAAATCCATGGCTATTCTTCTGACAGAAGGTGATATTTATGTACAAGCTTATGGACACCTTCGTAAACTGATGTAAGTGATTATGGGATAGAGGATGAGACCATTGCTCTTGATTGCTTTTTTGTAACTACAATTACCGCCATCCTCATCCTCCTCATCCTCACGCTTTCCATAGTATGCCTGGATCAGCCTTTCCGCGGGAGATCTCGCCACATATTCTTCCGCGCTTTCGTCCTACGCGGATTTTTGGAGATAGTGAAGGTCATGTGCTGGCTTTCCTTTCGGAGACAGGAGAAGTGTTCATCTGGGTTGCTGGGGCATCTTCGAGCTCTGAGTGGGCTGTCCGGAGGGTCTGGTCCTCCAGAATGCGGTCGGAGGAGGCCGTCGAAGTTGGGATCGGTGGGTCTGGTGGCGGGTCGATGCTGGTGTGTACCCGGGATGGCCATGTCTTTACAGGTCATCCTCGAGGAGGAGGGGTATTGTCCGGGGAGCTAAAGAAGACACGGAAGTATTTGTGGGAGCGTGTGGAGGCCCTTCCTCATGGTGTGTCCCAAGTGAGCCTTGGAGGTAGCACATGTTATGCCGCCATCCGTCAGGAGGTTCCTGTTTACCCTGTTGCTCCCATACCCCATCAAGTGTTGGGGATCGAGGAAGATCTCTCTCTTCGACAAGGTGATATTCACGTCATTTGCCATCCCTTGTCAGGGAAGGGTAAGGAATGGAGGAAAGGTCTAATGGTTGGACGTCTTCAATCCGACCTACTCTTTGCGCGTTCTCCTACAATTCGACGAGCCATGAATCGCCATGCCTCTTCGAGTCATGCTGACTCTGGGGCGGAGAAAAATTTACTTTGGGAGGGATCATCATGTAAGGATAACCGGAAGCATGGTGCCCGGATACACATCCGGCTTTTCATGGACACTACTACGCCTACTTGGCTCGGGGCTCACTGCGGTGGTTATCAGGAAAGGTGCGAACCTTCAGCCTCCCTTATCCTCGAAGTGACAGGAGCTTCCAGTGGAGCTGTGTATCGTGTGCTTTGCTGGGTGAGGACAGGACGTACGGCGCGGAAGAGGGCCGATCGTGTGAGAAAAGAAGAAGAGGAAGAAGATGACGATGATGAAGGTGGCGAGACTGGAGATGGGGATTGGCTGGAGGATTATTTGGCCCTTCTCCGGATATTCGGCTGTGAGACCACCCAGGGTCGCCGGCCATCTCCATCACAGGATCTTCAGCCTTTATACCAGTCTATTCGCTCCACCCAGGATTCAATCACGGGTGAGGATGATCTGGGTTCAACTAAACCTGGAAGCCATATTCAAGAGGAACATATCTTGAAATGGAGGGCGAGGAAAGTGTGCCTAGTTTTGGCCGATGGTGAAGTTCGCTCCGGATGTCATCCGACCTTACTAGCCCACGGATCCCCTTTCTTTGCTGCGCTTTGCCAGGGGCAAGGTACATGGCTGACTTGGGAATATCAGAAAAGTGGGGAGGCAATGACTACCATCCACATGAAGCATGTGACCGGGAGAGGGATGGACGTGGTGCTACGGTGGATTTACTATTATCTCCCTCCCCATGGTCCCGTGCTCAGGGAGCAAAAGGAGAGGATGAGACGTTATCTTTTCGGGTCCTCGGGATGGCAGACTCAGGAGGAGGTTCTTGACTTTCTCTTTCACGTTCTTGCCATTTCGGACGAGTTACTGATGCCCGGATTGACCCAAGTCGTCCAGCAGGAGATTATATTGCAACGTAGGTATTTTTGCGGGGTTTACCCCCTACTTCTATCCCATCCTTCCCTAATAGCGAGCCTATGTTCGCCTACCCATTATCTAGTGCATCCCAAGAGTGTCATTGACATATATCAACGCGCATGTGCCCTAGGGCTGGAAGATCCGGGGGGAGAAGTGCGCCGAGCCTGTACATTTTACATCCTCCAGGAAATGGAATGGTTCTATCGCAAGGACCGATCCAGGATTCTAAGGTTGACTGAGGATCTTGAAGGGGCTATGATGCAGACCCAGGGTAATCATCACCCTTTGACTCGTGGGAGGATGCGAGAGACCCAAAAAGAGAAGTTAGCTTTAGATAAAGCTCATCTAAAGTCTATTGAGGGGCTGCAAAAGAGGGCTGAGGGTAAAGAGCGAGCAAAGGTGGATTCAGAGCAAGAGTTAAGCGATGTGGGTGGATTTACTGGCGAAGAAAGGTTGAGAGGGGCCGAGACAGAAAATTCATTAGGTCTACCTTCCCCTGAGACCTCACCTACCCGTTCGGAGTCTTCCAGGAATGAGCAGAAACTGAAAGAGGAAAATGCCAAGTTGATTGGTACCCGGAAGAGCAGATTTGTTCCCTTGGATCTTTCTTCCTCCTCTGTACTGCCGCAAGTAGGGCCCAAGCCAATCTCCGGTTGGTCCTCTGCCGTTCCCCCCATACCCAGCCCGGATTATCATGAACAGGTCAGTCTTTGAGTGGGATGAGAGGGGACAAGGAGGATAACATAGTCCTACTTATATTCACATGGCATTATTATTCTTTCCTGGCACATATAGAGTGGGGTCAGTGAGGCCTTTCCCACCCTTGCCGGTACTGTTCCTCTAACCTCTCCAGGATCATCAACGCATTCCACTGGAGCAGTTTCTTCTTCTGGACCTCGGGTAAAGATTTCTCAGAAGCAAAGGAAAAAGATGCAACAACAGCCCACTGTGGAGAGAAAAACGAAACAAGGGGGATCAGCCTGGAATGTGCCAGCGGTAGCCTCATCGGAAGTGCCGTCACCTGGGTCATCAACACCCATGAAGGGGAAAGGCGTGTCTATTTCACTTAGGGATATACAGCTACAGGAGCAGAGGGGTCAAGGAAGCGGAAGGCCTCGAGGAGCATCTTTTACCTCCGGGCTGATGGATAAGCGTACAGAAGTCACTGATACCCCACTGCAGGATGCTGGAAGACGTAGGGGATCGAATAGGTAAAGTGTCTTTTATATTGGATGGTAATGAGTGAATGCCGTGAATAGCATCTCATTTTCTCCTCCTTCCCTAAACTATGTAGTCGTCGTCAGGTGGCTCCTCCTCCTTCATCGTGGCAAACCCCCCTGGCTGCCCCCACGCTAGGATCCTCTCCTATGGCTTCTTCCAGCCGTGCAGCCTCATCCAGGGCCAAAGAAAAGGGCAAGGGGAAGGAGAGATCTTTCAATGCAATTCAACAGGAGCAAGATCAGGAACGAAGTGAGCTGGAGCGAGCTCAAATGTCCAGTAAGAGCTTGGTGGACATCCAGACAGAGGAGCTGGTTATCCAAGGTTGGCGGGATTACTATGCGGCGCTTGGAGTGGAGAATTGGCAGCCTCCTCCCGACTGGAAGATGGGTTGATGAGAGGACTAGATTGTATGAAATGAAATCACCATCACGGATTTTAATGCTTCTCTTGTTGAATCACCTTAATTCTCATTATTTCCATCTCATGATCCCTCTTATGCATGTACAACTCTTGACCTTAACTATTGAGTAGAGTGAAGATGCTGGATGTATTGTTGAATACCAAATCCTTTCACATAATCTTTCAATTTGAATACTGTCTGTTGAAGCCCATCCTTTGTTGTTATAGATGAAGCTATCTGTCACAATGCCGCTCTCTTCACTCCTCAAGGGACAATGTCTTTCACCAGAATCTCCAGACTGAAATGTAGAATGACAATGGCTATAAACCTCCCTCCATCATCCATCACATGTGACCTCATTCGTGGCTGAAGTAATCCTAATCATCTACTCGTAGATCTCATTATGCGAGCTCCGTCAACATCAATTCCTTGTTCCTAAATCGCTGATACATCGGCATCTTAAGCATTAAAGCGATCAATAGCTCTTACGTCATCTGTCAGCGCATGTGAGATTATCATCAACCGAATTCAGCCCTAGAGTGATGTCACATGAAGGCTCCATTTTTGATCACACTCCTTTGGAATGCTTGCCGTCTCCCACTTGAGGATCAGCTTTCTCAAAGGCGATCTACTTTTAATGGGGTCTTAGTGTATCTACGATGAGAGGAAGTATACCTAAAAGACAGGACGTTGGACCTGTACTTGAAACACAAGTGTGGAGAGGGGAAAAAGAAGCGAGATGGCAAAGGAATGCCTCTATTCAGCAACTCACCATCCTCTCAAGGGGGATGGCCCTAAATAGGAAGAGGGAGAAAAGGCGGAATATGACAGGGAACCTTTGCCTATTTTGTGCTACTTTCAATCATGGTCCAGGGGTAATGAACCAGAATTCATCATACGAGAGGCAAGTTATAAAGCTTACTTCCGGGCACCAAGCTGGTTCTACCCGACGCAAGAAAAGGGAAGGGAGGAGGAGAGGAGGTGAGTGGACATGAAAGTGGATACCCCCAAGCTCACACGACTTACGAATTCACCAGCCTTGCCATTATGCCACTTGGCAACCTTGAGGATCTGCGAGTTACGCTGCTGGGCGGCAGCACGGCCCTCCTCCTTGAGGGCGGACCGGACGGCACGGGCGCAAATCTGCGAATATTGCAGGTAGCTGTTTGGGGGGGTAGGGGATCAGCAGAGAATGGAGAGGACGAGGGTAAGCGAGAGGATAAAACTTACGTGATCTTAGCAGTCTTCCAGGAAAAAGCCATGATGAGAACGGACGAGGAAGGACGTTGGAGAAGGGGGGAGGTGAGTCAAGTGAAGATGGGAGTTGACGAGGTCAAGAAGAAAGGAAAAGAAAGGAAGAGGCAGCTGGGAGAGTTGACCAGGCGGCGTACTTGACAAGAGACGCTGGGCGGAAAGGTTCGGCAGAGGAAGGGAACACTCATCCATCCTCTACCTGCCCAGCCGGAAAAACAGACAGGAGGAGGGGGCTGGAGGTGTAGTGGGGAGAATGTGTGGGAGAGGCTATGGCCTGGCCTTTTCACCCTAGCCATACCACACAGGCGCTGAATATATAGAAAGATGAATTAAAAGTGCAGATTTTGATATGTGAATTAGATTTCACAGCGGGATAGGAACATGGGCAGTGACCGCGAATGCAGAGAGAACCTCAATAAAGATCATACCGTGTGGAGGAATTGGCTGCCTTTAGCCTGTCCTTGCATGTATTCTAGTCTCCCAGTTTGAATCATGACGCGCGGATCTTTTTGGACATGGTGTATTGACATGTGAAAGCCGAATCAATCACTCTCCCATCTCTTCTAATCATCATCATCAGCCCTTTCTTGGATCCATACAAGATAATAAAGAGAGGCACATCACAAAGTTTCTAAATTACAGGAATAACTTCCGATGGATTAATCAACCCGACTAATCAGGTTCAGGGTCAGGATTAAGGAAGGAGATTTCGTTGTCTCCATCCATTTACAATGTCGAGGGCCAAGGCACCGGTAAGTTTCTCAATCTCGTAGACAAATCCAGTCTCACGACAGATCTTGGACCCGTCCATTCCATAGTAGTGCTGGTACATTTCCTCGGGGAACAGCTGAGCCTCAAGGGGTGTCTGGGCGATGCCTGCCTCCTTGAGCATGGAAGCCCATACTGTGCAATGTCTTTTATTCATAGAATCGAGTGCAGCATTAAGACGCATTATATGGCAAATAGGGACGCGTAGAATGGGCCCGATATATCGGTAGGACGAGGCCATGACGTTGGATAGAATATCAATGAGCTCACAATGCCGAAGGTCCGAGGGGTCAGCCATATGGTAGAGCCGACAGTTGGAAGGAAGGGCGTTTGTAGCTTTGTGGGGGACCTTGGACCGTTTTCTTTCCGGATTTCCACTAAAAAGGGAAAATACGTTCATCCGGATCGAAGAGGGGAGAGAAGATGAGGAAACGGAGGATAGAGAGTATGAGGGAGCGTTGGTGGAGATAGAGGATGCACCATCTGAGGAGAAACTCTCCATTTCGCTAGTTTTGGCCATATGCTTGGCCCCTGGAGCTATGAGGGAAGGGGTTCCAGGGCTAAGCGTGATCTCGGCCCATTTGCATAAATGCCAGACGGCCCGGGCGACATCATGGACATGAACCGTGGCTACACGAGCATCCCGATTGCTGGGGAAGCAGTAATCCTCTTGGAGATACCCATAAAGACGAGTAAATACCATGAATCGGGAAAAGTTGTAAAGGCAATCAGGGCCATAAAACTCGGAGCACCTCAGGATGACTACGGGGATGCCCGGGACTTGGACAGCTTTCTCAGCGGCGATTACGCTCTGTGAAAAGGGGATATGGGGCCTGGGTTCAGTTAGGTCCTCTTCCATGGCCTGTCCCATGGAGGAGTGATAACGAAACGCAATTCCGTTGGAAAGATGGATCAAGACCCTACAGCCTTCCTTGGCGGCCATTTCGGCGACATTGCGAGCGACAGCCAGGGTGTGTCGATCATACCATGCCTCTGGCATGGCATACCTCACCTCAAAGGAGCCCTGGATGACATAGTCCCACGGACGTCCATCATCACGATGAAAGGCTCGAGCGGCAGTCTCAGGGCTATCGACAACTAGTTGCAAATACTCCACATTATCCAATATGGTCTGGTGCTCCAGGGAAAAGTAAGAATTCGCAGGATGAAGGTAATCCACTACCCGAATCTCGGAGGCAAATTGATTATTGACCAGGTAGGCAACAATATGGCGACCCGTCGGTTGGATTCCTCCAAATATAATAACTTTTGGCCTCTCCATGAGGAATGGGGAGTGGGGGAGGAATAAATATTGAAATATAAAGTGGACCAGCGTAGGAGAAAGAAGAGGAGGAAGAGGAGGAAGAGGCAGGATATATGAATGAATATGGTCGGAAAGAAAGAAAGAAAATCAAAACTTTTGTAGAGGACATGGGACTAAATAAACTGCCGAGATATTCAAGGATTCAGTTTCAATAAATGCTGATACTCCCAGATGATACGAGCAAGATATGTGAATGATTCTGCTGAGTTTAGCTCGGAAATGGGAAGGTGTTGAAAGCTCGTTATTGGCCTTGAAGATTCATCATCGTAGGGTATAGGGCATTTGACCCTTCACACTACACTACTATGTGCAGGGTAGCATTCGGGTCTATCTGCCTATGCGGCAGGCGAAATTTTTCTAGGTAAGCCCTACAGAGCAATATAGCTGGCATGGAGGCCAGAAAATAAATGGGTTTTCAAAGCAAGTCCTTCACGCCACATGATAAATACGAGGAGGATTGGGTATGGCACTGTGCTAGGGGGTGGCTGATTGAACGGCTAACTGCCTCGTGGAAAACGATATCTTGGGTAGAGTAAGAGCGGATTGGACCTATAATCTTCTTAGGCTCTCAGGGATGCCTCA
>KZ987745.1:0-32823 GCA_003614145.1 Piptocephalis cylindrospora
TCCAGCCTTCTTTTTTCCCTTCTTATCGCCATCGCCCAGTTGTGCCCCATCATTGGCCATGGCCTCATTAAAGCTAGCTTCCTCTTCGTGTCTGGACCCAAACGTACAAGCAAATGCTGGAGGAGATGCTCGTGGGTACGGAGAAGAAGCCAGCCGTGCTCAAGGATTATCGGAATAACAGCTCCAATTCCCAGGTTCATTTTACTCTCACCATGACCCCGGAGAAGATGCGTGCCTTGTCCGCACCCGCAAGTGGAGGGCTTGAAAAAAGCTTTGATCTCACGTCCAATTTAACCACAGGAAACATGGTTTGCTTCGACCGGAATGGCAAGTTACGCAAATATCGGAGTGCTGAGGAGATCCTCGAAGATTTCTACCCCCTGCGCCTTGAGTATTATGGGAAGCGAAAGGCGGCCATGGAAAGAGTTCTGGAGGAGGAATGGGAGGAGTTGAGTGCTAAAGCTCGGTTCATCCTTGAGGTCGTCAGCGAGCTTCTTGTCCTTAACCGGAGAAGGAAGGCGGATATTGTTCAGGATCTACGGAAGCGTGGCTACCTGGCTATTCCGCCCGGAGGGCGAGGAAAGAGAAGACGGGGCGAATTAGACCAGGCAGAGGACCAGCCGGAAGCTCAGGAGGGCGGGGAAGAAGGGGAGGAAGGGGAGAAGAATGTGTCCCGGGATTACGACTACCTTCTCTCCATGCCCCTTCATAGTTTGACAACGGAGCGAGTTGCTCGTCTAGAGCGTGAGCGGGATGCGAAGGGTCTGGATCTCGATCATCTCCGAGCCAAATCCCCTGAAGATCTTTGGGAGATTGACCTGGCCGCCTTCCTTGAGGAATGGGATGTAAGTGATTAGGTGGTTGTCAATGGTGGGGTAAGGGAGATAGACAACCTTTGTGTATCCAAGCTAATATTCACCCCCTTCCCCTAATTTCTAGCGTAAGGAAGCTAGCTTTAATGAGGCCATGGCCAATGATGGGGCTCAACTGGGCGATGGCGATAAGAAGGGAAAAAAGAAGGCTGGAGGGGCAACGAGGAAAAAGGCTACCGCTGGGGTCAAGAGGAAGGCTGAGGATGGCAAGGCGGCCACAGCCAAGAAGACGACGATGTCTACTACGAAAAAAGCAGAGAAGGTCACTAGAAATGGAGATGGAGATGAAATCTCGGGAAAGCCTGAGAGTGTCAAGGTTGTACGTGGTCGGAAGAAGATCGTAGATGATGAGGATGATTTTATGGGAGGCGAGGAAGACGATATGGATGTGATCCCAACGGGAGAGAAGAGGAGACCCAGCAGTCGGAGGGCTGTCACCAAGACTCGATACGTTGAGAGTGATGATGGGGAGGATGGGGATGGAGGCGATGGATACGAGGATGACATCGTCAGTGGGGATGAGATGATGGAGGAGGAGGACGATTACTGAAACGGTGGGTGGATGGCACTGGAAACATTCCCAGGGAGAGAGAGGTGCCGTGACTCACTACGGTTAGATTATGGGCATACTGGGGATATTTCTCCCAAAAAGAGTGTTTAGGCAAGCGAGTAAACTGGGCACATAAAGAAAGCAATATAAGGTATTTTTGAGCTGATCATGGTTGACTAAGATGATGACTCCTTTGGAGGTTTTGATAAGGCGCCCAACTTTTTTTGAACCTGGGCATATGTCTTGGAAAACTATGCAAGGGCATCCTGTAGTTGTACTTATGCTTCAACAATGGAGCGGATCAACTTGGTCGCATCGGGCTCACGAGGTGGAGGCCAGGATGAGAGAGAAGAGAGACGTATTGATGGAATGGGGAGGTCAGGTGGATGCAGTGAAGGGATAGGAAGAGAGGGTATCATGGGGGCTGGGTTATGAGCAAGCCTGGTGGTCACATGTATACTGGATCCTAGGATCTTGAAGTTGGGATAATGCTTCTGTGTAACCCCTAGAGACTTGAAGTGAAGATTTGGCTTCATCGTCCCATGCTCCAGCGCTGGATCTTTCTTTGGCAGACAAGCATGAGCTTGCGATGGCAATGATTTAGGATGGTAGCTATTGCACAATGGAAGGGTGGAGGTGGATGGATAGGACCTCTATGAAAGGGGAATCGTCAACGAGTAACGGTTGGAATCAACCTTTAAGCGAAATGTAACACATACCCTTACCACCGTGATCTGCTTTGCCTCGGACGAAGGATATGATAATCTGGCCTATTCATGTAGGAAGCATGAAAAGGGATCACGAGGATGGGAGTATCCGCTGTATCTACCCATTTCATTCCATACCCTGGACTTGGTCAGTTCTCTTCTAGATGGGAAGCGCCGAGATGGATAATGGTATAGATTCTCTCTGAAAGGAGCACTGGAGAACTGATAGTGATAATGGTATAAGCTTAAGAACAAGTCCTAGTGATGAGATGACCCAGATATGCCTACTTACCTCGGCCTAGAAAACCCGGACTCCCAGGCTTGTCAAATCCTGTAATGATCGGATAGTATTCCTGTCAATATTCCGATCCCCTTGTCTGGGTGGTCGTTTCGAAGGACATCTCATGGTGAGGAAAAAAGGGAGTGGAAGAGAGGACTGTTGAATTCTCTCACTTTATGACCGGCGTTGGCAAATTAAGTCCAGTCTAATCAACATAGCCTGAGTGCAAGTGGAAAAATAAGCGCTCCCGGGTGGGATCGAACCACCAACCTCCTGATTAACAGTCAGACGCGCTAGCCAATTGCGCCACGGAAGCTATCTTGTGATACTTTCTGTCAGGTCACAGTTTATTATAGACAGGAGGGGAATTCCTATAGTGACGCTCACAAGTGAGGGCTGAGTGTATGTGTGTATATGTGTGTGTTGGATCACTCCCTCAGTATGAGAAGGGACGAGTATAAGAGGGAGCAAGAGATGGGAGAGCGCTCTCCATCCTGGGGGGATGGGCACCTTGGTTCTGCATCTGATTGAGAGACCAAGGGAGTAACAAGCATCCATCCCCCCAGACATCCACGATTCCCATCGTCCACAGAACACACCGAGAAGATCTCGACATTTCGGAAAAATTCTTACATTTACATAACTTAGTACCTTAAAGATAAGTAAAATGCTTCTCTTGTTTTCCATTCCTATTCTCTCAATGTTATCTTATATATAGGCTTTGCCCACGATGTATGGGTTCTAAGTCAAAAAAGACGCTAAATTCGCAAGAAAAACAGGATATTTCAGAAGTTAGGTTGGAGATGAGGTGAATGTCCATTTTTTGATAATGGTACGATTTAAACGATATAAGGAGCAAAGATACATGCTTCAAGTCAATGTCAGCTAAATAGTATTTATTGTCATTTTATTGTTCATCCCAACTAGGATAGTCAGCCTAGAAAGGAGGTAATGACCTCAATCTCCCATACCTCACCAACCAAGTCCTCTTCACTGTCTCATGGGAGCAGTTTTGAACTCCTTGCATTGGGAAGGGAGAGTAAAACCATCCACGGGCTGCAGGGGAACCTCAGTATCGGTAGCAGATACATTTCCCTGGACCAAGTGTGCATCAGCACCAAGGCCCCGATCGGCAAAGGCGCTCCACACATCACATAGAATAGCGGGTTGGATAATTTCAGTGGCTTGGAGGATGGAATCCCGAGCATTGAGAAAGGTGGGGAGACATGGCTGGAGACGCATGCCTACAATGATGATCCACAGGGCAAGGGTGTTGCCTCTTTCGACATTCCCGCTCATCCAATCAGGATCAAAACCCAATCGATCCACCAGGTTCCAGAACACTTCGTACAGGACACCAGCCCATATGGCTCCGCCCATGTGGGTTGTGCGACCCCGGGTGGCGGAGTAGGGGTCTTTGGGATCGGATGGGGCCGCCGAATACTTTCGACCTCGAAGGTTCTTCCCCATGACATACTCGGCGAAACCAAACTTGGCCGTCTTGCGTGTGTGCTTGGGTGTGACCCGGAGGATCACGGATATAAGATCGCTCCAGCCCTCAGCTAGCATCTCAGACTCACGACTCCCACAAAGGCAATCCGCGTTGGTGGCTCCGCCAGTGGAGCGACTACTAAGTCCGTGAATGTATTCATGCGTAGGAATTTCAAAGGTCAGGGCAGCACTCCGGCCCTGCAGTACGCCCAATTCCATGATGCCGGGCTCAGGGGCTGGGGGGGGGGCCCAGAAACGGGCGATGTCGGGATTATCACGTTCGGCGATATCCGAGTTGACGAGCACAACGATGGAGCCACCCTCCCTACCACCTTTTCCGTACGTCCGCTTCTGGAAGGCACCATTCTCCACAGTAAACCCATAAACTCCGAGAAGGTCATGCATCATGTTTCCGTGAAAGAAGATGGAGGAGGCGGCCTGGTTGAGACTTCCAGGCTGATAGGCCATGACACCATCCTCGTAGCCGGGGACTAGGGTACCCATATCAGTTTCCAGGGCTCCCCTTCGACCATCCCGGACATCCACATTATTTCCGGCCACATTCCACCGTCGTTTAGATTCGGGATCCACCCAACCATGCGGAGAGAACTGGAGGATACCGCGGGAATCTTCACCCCGAAGGACCGGGGATCCCTCTGAGGGATCATTGGCCCCACCCCAACCGTACACAAGGAACTTGCCTGCAGAGTAGACCCAATCAACAAGGGAGAGGACAGAGCCATCATCGGCAGATACTTGGGCATTGAGATAGTTTCCATCGAGTCGGACCTGAACTTGGTGGGTTCGGGTGAGGGAGCCCGACTTGTCAAAATACAAGGAGGTGAGAACCTTAGCGGTGAGGTCAGCGGCGTAAGTAACATTACTGACGGTCGTAATGGAGCTCGCAGAGGTAGAACGGTCTGCCACTGTGGGGGTAAGGTCAATGGCCCGAGGGGTCGGGATGTGGAGATAGGCGGCCAAGGCCACGACCGCTTCGACCGGGGTGATCATAGCCGGGGCCTCTACCAGAGCCTCTGCGTTGGTGGAAGCCCAGGAGAAGCCCGTGGGATTGACTTCAGGTGCAGATAGATCCACGTATGTGGTATTCTTAAAGATCGGGAAGGGCATGAGGCCTTGAGGCCCGGTGATACTGAAGGAAATGAGGGTTGCATGGAGGAAATTGAGTTGTAGCTGGAAATTGCCAATTTCGACGCCCGAAGCGGTCCGAGGCCGAAGATAGACATGGGTCAGGCTAAAGGTCCTGGAGTAATGGATATCCCGAATATAGAGGATGGCATGGGCAGGTAAAGCAAATTGCTCGCGGACGAGGACCTGGTTGGCGACACTCAGGATACGATCCATACCCAGGGGCACTTCCGGAATGGGGATGGGTCGACGACGGGGCGGGGAAGTCGGATTTTTGGAGGGTGTGTTGAAGGAGTTGGCATGGGCACTAGGGGAGGAGGTGATGGTACGAGGTGCCTTGGCTGCTTGAGCGAGGGAAAGGACTGAAAGGGCCCCGTAAAGAGGGAAGAGGAGGAGGAGAGAGAAGGGGGAGCTGGAGGTACGCATCGGAGGATCACAATAGCGGTTCGTGAGGACAGGAGAATGGATAAATGAAGGTTTAGGAAGCACGTCAGAAATCGAGAAACAGGAGGGATGGCCTAAAGGAAGCGCGATACACAGTGTATCAACAAGACCGAGTTCGTGAGGCGGAAGGGTGAGAGGATGAGAAATGAGCGAGGGAAGAAGAAGCGAGGTGCAAGAAAGGGTTGGGAAAGAGGAAGGAGGTCGAGATGGGGAGCTGTTACAGGAGCATAGACTCTGCCCTATTAAACTAAAGGGAGCGGAGTTACTTTAGCTAGGTTAAGTCGTACTACTTAACATTCTTTTGTCATAATTGGTAGATCATGGCGGGGCTTGAAACGCAGAAAATGAACAAAATCCTCTAAATTATCATCTGAATTACTAGACCGTATGCTTTAGCATAGCGCTCTGAATTATGTTAACAACATCATTATAGACTAATGAGGATAGCTTAGAATATGGCAAACTTCGAGTTTTTGGGTAAAGGATTTGGATGGTAGCCTCATCAGCGCCACTGCGCCTCGTGTATACTTCACTTCTCACTGTGTACCTACCCGGCATTAATCGTGGGCCAAATTTGGGCTAAGTTTGGAGACAAGCTCTTGGTCCTCAGTAGCAGGCTGAAAAGGTAAACATGGTCCATTCAGTTGAGCATTCCGCTCACTCTCTATCCTCCAATACACTTCTTGTCATCCTCTTCTCTTCTCTTTCCTTCCTTTTGCTCCCTTCCCTTTCTTGTTTGTTTAGGATCACTTCCCTCTTTGATAGGGCGGCCCTTTAGATCTTTACTCTTCTTTCAGCTACACCGGTCAAGATGAAGGGAGGACAGCAAACCTCGTTATACTTCAAAAAGAAGGCATCTCCGCCCTCCTTGACTTCCTCCAACCCCAATCCGACAAATCCCTTTCAAGCCTCTAGAGCTAGACTTCCCTCCGGGGTGACTGTGATGCCCGGGAGAGGAGCGACAGATACGGTATTGCAAAATATCCGCTCGGCCTCCAATTTTGCTGGGCCGAAGCACCGTATTCATAACTACACACCTAGACCCACCACAACCGCCGTGCGTGGAAGCACCGGGAATCATGCCCTGAGCGGGAAAAGGCGAAGTATCGTTGAGGTGGACGATAGCGATGATTTTGCTGATCCCTTTGGCACTCGCCCGGCCAACAAGCGCCATCAATTGGATGCGTCCTCTGGCCCAGGCGATACTATCAGCTTTCGGACCCACATTGGACAGAAGTCACTGAGTACGGAGCAAGAAGATGTCCTGGATCTGGTGATTCGAAAGGGGCGAAATGTTTTCTTCACCGGATCAGCTGGTAAGTGTGGAGCTGGGGACAAAATCACAAGGAGCATCCTCTCACCTTCCTTTAGGTACGGGAAAGTCCTTTATCCTTCGGCATATCATTACTGAACTCAAGGAGATTCATGGGGACACGTCCGTAGCCGTCACCTCCTCCACCGGAATTGCCGCTTGTAACATCGGTGGCTGCACCCTTCACTCTTTTGCGGGCATTGGTCTGGGACTAGAAGAGGTCCCAGCCCTTTGTCGCCGGATCAACAAGAATGGCAAAGCAAGGAAACGCTGGATGGAGACGCGGGTTCTGGTGATTGACGAGGTATCCATGTTGGATTCTGTTCTGCTAGATAAGCTGGAGCAGGTGGCTCGTAGACTACGAGACCCTTCCTCACCATTTGGGGGCATCCAGCTTGTCCTGACGGGAGATTTTTTCCAGCTGCCTCCCGTAGAGAAAGCTTCTGATGCGGGGAAGATAAAGTTTGCCTTTGAGGCGGCCTGCTGGAGAAAGTGTGGGTTGCGGATCATCCAGCTCACACATGTCTATCGTCAACGGGACAACACGTTTGTGGAGATGTTGAATGACATTCGGGAGGGCAACCTCAAGCCCCGAACGGTAAATCTCTTCAAGAATCTCCATCGCCCGATCGCCAACCTTAACGGTGTCGTTCCCACCCATCTGTACTCGTTGCGCCGACAAGTGGATGATGCCAATGACCGACAACTCCGAGTGCTTCCCGGAGAACCGCGGGTCTTCACGGCCCGGGACATTGGCAAAGAATCCTACACTTCCAAACTGGACAACAACTGTCTGGCGCCTAGTCGACTCATCCTCAAGCTAAATGCCCAAGTCATGCTGATCAAGAACATTGATCAGACCCTGGTTAACGGTAGTCGTGGGGTTGTCATCGGTTATGAGGCTTCGGATGGGAAAAGTGGTGAGATGTACCCGGTGGTTCGGTTTGAGAACAATCGGAATCACGTGTGCAAACCTGAGGACTGGACGATGGAGGTTCCGGGGGAGGGAGAGGTGGCCAAGCGCATCCAAGTCCCCCTTATCCTCGCTTGGGCCATGAGCATTCACAAGAGCCAGGGCCAAACGTTGGAACGGGTCGTGGTGGATCTACAGACCATCTTTGAAAAGGGTAAGTGAGAGTATGAGGGATTTATATAATTGTTTACCCACTCTGGTACTCATCCAATCCGCATTCATTTCACCTGGTCAGGGCAAGCGTATGTAGCCTTGAGTCGCGCCACATCTATCGCTGGACTTCAAGTCCTGAATTTTAGTCCACACTCCATTATGGCTCATCCAAAGGTCATTGAGTTCAATAAGGAGCTGCAGAGTATGGTCCGGAAGTGCTAAGAAGCAGATTGGGATGGCTTTCTTGTTAATCGGGAATATGTTGGGTTGTCTTTTCTCCCCTGTTGTGTTCAGGGGATATCTTTTTTTCCTCGCTATATTTACTAGAAAAATAGCTCATGACATTGGGATTTGATCGAGAGCGCGATCTTGCAACAGGTTATTTTATGAGCCCTTGATCCATCACAGCCATTATTTCTCTGCCTGATGCCTTCTCTCTGCTTACTCTCCCATACTTGCTGCGCAATCACACTTTCTTTTGGTTTCCTTTAATTAATCATCGCAATTGTACCAAAGCTCTCGTAAAATTCTATCCATCAAAAGAGATACTCAGGACGACTCTAGACGCGTCTTTCGCGTCTCCCCCAAGTACTTACTGTGCTGCTCTTAGAAAGGTATACTTCACCTCATGTACTGTGCAGATAGCCTTGAGTCTGACTGGGTCTTCCGACCCCCTATCTCCCCACAGGACGCACACACAGCCCACAGCCCACATACCACCGCCCCCACATGCACTGAGGCCGGGTGAGACGCGGTAGCCTAAGCCATCCCAGTCTCCTGCACACTACAACCGCGACCACACAAACTACAGCCCCTTTTTTCGGAATGATAGGGTGCCTAGTAGTGGAAGTGATGGTGATGGCGGGTTTATGCTGCAGCAAGGCCTGTGTGGGTGTGGGCTACTTACTTGGCCCAATCCCGTTCCGTCCGCGCTCTCCCGGTAGCGCCTGCCTACTCCATCGCACCCACTTTGGCTTTCCCCATCATCGTTGACGTCCTTCCCCTCTTCTTTCCTTCCTTCTCCTCTTTCCCTCCCTCTTTTCCTTCCTTCCTTCGTCATCATTCTTCCCTCCCCCAATACTTCTTCCTCTCTTTTAGCTCTCTTCGGTCCCTATTTCTCCTCCTCCCCTTCTTCCCTCTCCCGCATCCGCAATAAGTACGGTTTTGGACTTGTTTTTCCCAACGTATCCCCTCCACTCCTACTTCCTTGCTAACTTCTTCGCTCCTCCCTCCCCCACCTCTTCTTCTAACCACTACCCTAGCCACTCGGTGCCGCGCTAGCATCTACGCGTATCACCACCTCAGCTTGACTTGTTCGACCTTCCTCGTCACCTCCATCACTCTGCCTTCCTCCCCGGCCCCAACGATTCAGCTTATAGTATGAGCGACAACGCCTCTGATAACGGCTCTCCTGGACCAGAGATGTTTTCCCATGCCTCTGAGGACCACTCAATGACCTCGGACCCCATGCCCAGGTCTGCCTCTCCGACCGACGCCCCTAAACGCAAGTCCTCCAAGGGCACGGACATCACCAGTGATTACCCCTTTCCCCCGGGGGAGGTTGTTTGGTCCAAACTCAAGGGATTCAACTGGTGGCCTTCTGTGGTAAGTCGTGACGGTGCATGGACAAAGTCCTAGTGGGTAGAGGGATCCCTAATTATCAGTGTTATACCCACTCATTTCTCTCTTCCTCCATGGTGCTCATGGGTATCGTTGAATAGATGGCCGATGAAACCCGTATGACCCAGCGCCAGATTGCCGGGAAGCAAAGCGTAGCCCGAGTTAAAGGAACTCGCGCTGTCCGGATGTTCCCCGTTTTTTTCCTCCAGTCTCACGACTAGTAAGTCTTGTTTTAAGGGCCTTTTTTGCATGAATCTAACATTGGATCACGATGAGATTACCCCTGTTTCTCATTCCTCGTTCTTTGACTGACTCTTGACTTCCCTTTCCCTGTGAAATAGTGGTTGGGTAACCAAGGACTGCATGCAGGACTTTCAATCTAACCTCTCAGCCTTTTCTCGCTCGAGCTCCAGTAAGGATTTCCGTCAGGCCTTGAGCGAGGCCCTGGAGCCAGGGACTGCGCGTGGCCTCTATGATGATAGCATGGCCGCTAACGATGAATACAACGAACTAACTGGGTTTGACCCCCTGGTAAGTGCCAAAAAGGCCACAAAGAACCGTAGCCGTATGGAAGAGGACAAGCTCCCGCCCAGTCCCGCACCCAAGAAGCAGGTGATGAGCAAGGGAGCCATGACGAAGCGCCGCGCAAGGTTGCAAAGCCGGGCAGACGATAGCGATGAAGAGGATGTGGACTCTGAGGAGACTAGTCAATCCAAGACCACGATGGATAAGAGCGCCCCCAGGAAGCGTAAGCTCAGTGAGATTTCTCGAGTCCACAAGGGCTCCTCCAGGGGCTCAGATGATTCAGGATCCTCTTCCTCCGCCACTCCTACCCCTGGATCTAGTGTCATTTCCCCCCATCAACGTGCTTCTTCCGCCGACCACAACGGACAATCCGGTGGGGATGGTGCAAATGGATCTGCTGATAAGCCAGCATCCAAGCTGAAATTGAACTCGGGTAAGTCCCTACTATTCTTCATTTGTCTCGCGAGATAGAAAGAAAGATTTACAGGATGTGGGGAAATGGGAAGAGTATCTTTGGTGATGTACCATGCATCATTGCATCACTGACCCCTATTACTTGACTCTCCCTTCCCATTAGCTGATCCCAAGGATCGTATGATGTATTTGCGGCATCGTCTTCAACGTGCCCTCCTCCGACTCGATAAACCCCTCTCGCCCGAGGAGAAGCGTCGGTGTGATATGTACCTTAAAGACCTGGAGAATTTCCCTGCAACTCTTGAGTTGCTCAAGGTAAGGCTTACTACTCTAAATCACTGAGAAAGGTGTAATGGAGAGGAGCTCATCATTGCCTTGAGCCCATGATCGATTTAGGAGACCAAGGTGGCCAAGCTACTGAAACGCCTGGCGAATAAGGAGTACCCTGGGGATACGTACAATTTTGCCAAGAGGTCCAGGGATCTAGTGAACAAGTGGCATGGATTACTGGGGGAATGGGAAAAATCCGGTACTACTAGCTCATCTGACAAGACTCCCTCAGTCAGTGGAACATCAGGTGCTCCAGCTGAGCTAAAGACCCCAAGCAACACCGAGGAGAAGGGAGAGGAGAGTGAGGGAAGTAGGATGGAAGTGGACAACCAAGATACTGAGACGACGGGAAAGCCTTCAGTCGAGCAAAATGGTGTGGAGAAAAAGGAAATAACATCCGACAAGGCTGAACCGCAGGATACAGTGATGGAGGAGAAGGTCCGATCGGAGAATGACGAGGCAGCCAAGGAAACCGCCAAAGAGGGCCAGACCGAGGGAAAAACTGATGCATCGATCCTAGGCGGTCCTCAGGTCACGGAACATATTTCCCGCGAGACCTCCTAGGATGGTTACCATCTTCCTGTAAGGTCAGTCCATGCATGGTATGGGGGGATGGGGATGATTGGGAGAATGTGTCTGGTTGACGCGGATTTTGGGATAGTATGCTTGAGAGGCATGGCCTGACAGCATGTAGCCCTTCCTCCATCCCCTCCCCCCCTCTTCTTAACGATGGGCAGGATTCATGGATAAGGACTTATCGCTTAGGGCAAGGGAGAAGGGAAAAAGGAATCGAGGATATACCCTCTTGGTGAAACATCAAGGTAACAGGGACTTATTGAAGTGTGCAGTTTCTTTCTACTTTTGTGTCCCTCCGTCTGCTTGTATTGTTTACTGAAGTGAGGTTATTGAGGCATGGGGAGGGGGGAAATATGGCTGTGTATTGTACTCCCCTTTCCCCTCCTCCGTCCCCCTTCTCTCTTTCTCTGCGCTAAAAAGGGATGGAACTCCAAAGAAGTGAAGCCGACGGAAGCAAGAGCAAGGGATAAAGTGGGAGGACCAAGGGTGTGGCCGAGGAGGTTCGAGTGGAGTGTGTGTTATTGTCATCTCCAGTGGCGTCCGCTGCATCGTTTTGCCCAGGCTGTGGTCCTGCATCATTGGAGGAACCACTGGATGAGCCATCTCCAGGGTTGACTATGTCAAAATGATAGGATGTGCCCATGTTCACATTATTAATATCTTTCGCATTCATACCATCGGCCTCGCGAGCAAAGGTCACATACCTTGAAATTCCCCCGTAAAGATGGGCTGTCTACCCCCAGTCATGCGGATGTAATACTCTCCTGGGGTCAGGTTCTTGGGGATGGTCCAGTTATATGAGCCAGCATCAGGCTTTACATGCCGATCGATGGGTCGAACAGTTCCGGTCTTTTTATTGACGAGCTCCAACTGAGTCTCTTTGGGGTTGGACCCTGTAGATGCATCCTGGATCCAATTCACAGTCATGATCGAGCCTGTATGGGACAACAGCATGAGATATAGGATGAATGAATAGTGAAATCAGATAAATGAACTGTACCTGGGATGAATGGGCCCACTGGAGTATTGATGTTCCCAACAGCTGCTTGGGCCGCTGGAAGGGCAAGTAGTAAGGTCCATGTCCAGGAAGGGGGCTGCATGTTGTTAATGATTGGTTTGGATATGAGTGGGGATGAGCGTGAGGATGAAGATGGGTGAGGCCAGAAGGGGCAATGAGTGAAGCTGAAAGCTAGGCTGAGAATGTGAATGAATGATGGTGGATGATAAGGTACCATGAGGAGATGGTATTAGAACAACTCCTTTTATATCCAACACTACATAAACCATACGTTCTTAGCAGCATGTATTCTCATCGAGGATTTTAGATGAAGTTGGCGCCCAAGTAAAGGATAACCTATTTTGATACATGACCTGATAGAGATTTGTGCAGAGGCCTTGGTATTATTAAAGAATGGCTTACTTAATAGCAATTCACAAAAGCTTAATGATCTCCTCTCCCCCTCTTGAAAGATATAAAGTATAGTGAATGTCGGTGGAGGCGCCAGCGCCAATAAATGTGCTATTGATAAATGATCTGACCCCATTTCCTCCATGCTCAGTCACTCACTCTATCACCAGGATGATTTACTAGAGACAAAGGAGCATGGAAATGACCCCTACCACTGCTGGCCCCACCATGATATGGACGTGGGGAATGGCCAAGCCAGAAGTTGCGGAGACGGCCCCATAGGAAGCACGCTTCCTGCTGACCTTCCCATTAAACATTCCATTGACTGGAATGGACCTGGGAGTCGGGGAGGACCATCGAGTCTCCGTGGCTGGGTAAGAAAAGGCGAAATGATTAGCCGGAGAGGGGATGGAGATTGTAGTGGCAGCAAAGGCAATGGCGGTAGGTAGGGTTTGAGCTTCATTCAAGTAAGTATGCAGGACCGATATAACGCTCTCCTCGGCCTTCTTCATGAGCTGGTTGGCCAATGGCCCCTCTAGTATGGGCATGGCCTGGGATGGCATGTCCAAGGGCTTGGCTAGGAGGGTAGGGGCTGCTGGAGCAGTGGGAGTGGGCGCCAGGACAGACGGCTCAGCCATTGCCAGAGTCATAAGCGTTCCAGGCAAGGGTGCGACACCTCCAGGAGTAGGGATCCCCATCTGCTCAGCCGAAGGAGCCACTGCAGGCTCAATAGCCTCATTAGCTTCCTGGGGCTGATGAATATCCTCCTTCTCCAGAGGGTAAGACACCAGAGCAGGAGATGCAGTAAACTGAATGGGGGCCATTCCTGTATCATGCAAAACCAGGGGGCTCTGAGAAGAAGGTGGGGAAGGCAAGGCGACTTGCTGAGAGTTTAGTACCGGGCCGATGGGCACGACAGGGTTATCGCTGAAGCTACGGGAAAAGAGCTTGGGTACCCAACCACCAACTCTTTCAAAGTCCTCCCAGTTAGAATCGTCGTCATCTTCATCGCTATCCTCGTATACTATAGGGTGCAGGAGCGCGTCAGGGAAACCCATTCCCTTACATCAATATCACTTTCCTCTAAAATACTTACTAGTAAAGTTGCCGCTATAGAGAATCTTTTCAGGGGTCTTCTGGAAGAGGATGAGATGGAAGTCACCTGGTCCAATATCCGTGTCCCAGTGAACATTAAGGATCTGGTCCTTAGATTGGCCGGTCCCAAGAAAACTCTGAACCCCAGTATCTCGATTAACTGCCACGAAATTTACAGTCGCAACACCCTTCCCATCATGTTTCCATGTCAGTGGGATCTCCTCACCCACCGAGTAGCTCCCCATTGGGGTGTACAGGGCATTAACATCCGCCAGGGATGTAGGGGCTTGGGTGATTGCAATAGAGGCGAGGAGGAAGATGAGGTTGTATGGGGATGAGGTATGGAGAATCATAGTGACAATTTGTTTTTTGGAGGGACGAAGGAGAGGTGGGATAGTGAGATGAAGAAAAAGTAGGTGATAGAGCGAATCGATGGGTCAGTCTAGGGATGGGGAACCGTAAGAGGAAATATGATGGAAAAGGAAATGAAATGAGAGGGGGAAAGGTGGATGTTGGAGGATGAGATAGAGAGCCTGGCCTTTTTATCATTCCTCCATGATCCCTCCCCGGTAATTTTTGGTGAAAAAAATGATACTGGAGGCCTTTCCCAAGCTTCATTGACTGATAAACCGTGGAGTAGAATGGAATCCAAAGGAATGAGGCCCGCTTGGTAGCAATTGTTATGGCCTCTTTCCTCAGTGACACGGAAGATCGTCAAGGACCATGGTTAAGGTGAGACCTTGTGGGATTTTTGAACGCAAGGAAGCCGGAGCCATGGTTAAAACACATGCTCCCCAGCGGCTCTAGGCCCGTCTCACACCCGTCTGCCCCCTGAGTCACAGGCGAGCCCTACCTATTTCCACATGAAATGGCTTTCCATCGATTTCCCCATTGAGCAGGATGATGGGAGGAATCGTGAACTCCAATGCCCCCCCTCCCCTCCCCTCCCCTGAGTAGCTATTGCGCCCGAAGCAGCTGGGAGGAACTGCGCAACCTTTGTGCCCGTCAAAACCCCCGAATAGACATGGCACCAAGGAATGAACGTTGTTAGGGTAGATGGTAAGTATTACGGCTTAGGAAAGTGTCATAATTCCCATGCCTATAATCTCCGCTTAGTTGGCGCTTCCTCAGGCTTTATGGTATTGCGACAGGTGGATGGAATCCTGTTGAAACCAAACTCAGCAATTAAGAGAGAGAAGAGGTGATGCATTGGCCACTGATCTGATTGTCTATCACCGAAAACAATTAAAAAAGCACACTTTCACAAAATATGTACTATAAACCAGGTTGGACCTAAGTTCAAACTGATCACCTAGCCGATCATCCGTGCCCATCCCTGTGTCTGAACTGGTGTTCTGGCCCGCACATACGCGCCGTCCTGACTTTAGCTGTCAGGTACATTGATGATAGGGAGTGCTACATCTTGGGGAAATTGGATACTTGATCAGGAGAGTAAATAAGCCTTGTGTGAGCGATATGGATGACCCAAAGGGCGCATCCGTGTATGAGGATCCTCTCATGTTTCGAGAGACCCTTGAGCCCTTAGAGTTGAAAGAAAACTAGCCGACCCGGCAATTGATGATGATAAAACCGGTTTATTCTTCCTCATGGGGCAGGCTACAGAGTATCCGAACGCATTATTCGCCTAGGCCGGCAAGTGTGATACCAAGGACATTGCCCTGGAGAAACTCCCGCTACCATCTAGGTCTCCTAATCAATTCAGGAAAGCTCAAGATACGTATGAGCATACCATCATCCCCCGGCAGTAACATACCCATCAGCGTCTCGGTTCGGTGATTAAACGGCGAGAGAAACATCATATTGAAATCAAAATAAAACACAAAGACAATGATTTTGAAAAAAAATTAAAAGAGATGAGCAGGCTCAATCCAGTAAGTCTAATGATATTACCGCTGTACACAATACAGGATAATCAAGTATGAAAAAACGCTCCTCGCTGATGATTAATAATCCAGCTTCGCCGGGGCATAAGCCATGGTGGAGGGGGCAGGCTTCCGCACATTATCGAATAAATCTTCCCGGAAGGAACCCACTCCCTGATAAAATACACCTGTGGGGCCTCGCTCTCCAGAGGAAGAGTGGCCACTACCCAGCTCGCTCTTATCGCGCCCCGCCCCCCCCCAGCCAGGGGTGGGTGGTCCGGTTGGCCAGGGTAAGGTAGATGAAGGCCTCGGCAATCGAAATGAGAAAGGTATATCTCAAGGATGCGGGATGACCGGCTGTGGGCAGTAGCGCCGGGATATCCATGGCAGGCAACAGGACGGGGGCTAAGCATAGGATAATTGCCCGCTGCTTCTCCCACCCCACCAGCATCCCACCACGTTGCCCCAAGCCCAAGGCATACAACTGTCCTAGGATTAGGGCGACCATCTCCATGGACCAACAGATCGGCCGTAGGGTAGTGTAAGGCATCTCCATTTTACCACGACCAACGATACCAGCGGCCCGGGACCCGATGGCAACAAAGTAGGCCATGGATGCTGCGATGAGAAGGGCAAATCGGAAGGTGGATGAGGTGGATTGAACATACTGGCGGTATCGTTGCCCAAGATCCAGGTGAAGATGAGCGGCACATCCGAGCATGAGCATATGTGAGCACATAGTCCAATCCAGAGCGGGGCTTGCGGTTGTCTCCACGGCTACCAGGAGAAGATATATTCCTCGTCCGCACGCCACGAGAGTCAATAGAAGGGCCGTACACCATTCCGCCTTATGGATGCACATGCCTTGTCCCCGTCGACGAGTGAGGAAGATAAATGAGAGGATAAGGATGAGGGTCAAGCCCGAGATTCCTAGACCAAGGCTGGTAAGGACCACCTCGACGGTCCCAAAAAGATTGGTCCATGAGTTCATGCTACGCGAATAATGTATGATGAGAAGGGAAGAGGAGAAAATAGAGCGAGGAATGTGGAAAGAAAAGGCGATTTGGACGGAAAGGGGAGCAAAGAAAGATGATATGTGGAAGGGGGAGGCAATAGGATACAGCAAGAGAATGTAAGATGGAGAATCGTGGATGAGAGTGAGTTAAAATTGAGGGAGAGTCGAAGGGACAATAGGAAAATTATGCGATGTAAAGAAAGAAAGAAAGAAAGAAAATCCAAAGACGAAGGGAAGGATGCTTGAATGAGAAAAGAGCGAGATAGATCATGGAACTGGGAGCCATGACTGTCCAGCAATATATAGCCGATCCAGCATCGGAGCAATCCGTCGTGATGCTTGAGCTTACATCGTCAGATTTCCCCTAATGTACTCCGCCCTCACATCCCATGTCTTCTCCCCCCACCCCCAAAGCCCATTCCCTACCTCATCATGCCGAGCCCTACTGGTGGTATGCAGGGGAGATACATGAAGGGAGGGGGAAAGAGAGATGCGGCGCACAAAAAGGAGAGCGCAAACTCTGCGTAACATCTTGGTGAGGCGAGGCAACCATCTCAACGGTGGAATGACATATACAGATCCTTGGTTGTTCTTGCGACATTGTCTCAAAGCTCCCCAGTCTTTCCCACTCCCCACCCCTCTCCAGATCCTATGCTGGATGTATGTGAGAAGGATAGTGTGGAATGGATTGGAAATCGGCCCAGGAAAAAGGATGCAGACGATCTGTGCGGCACTGTACAGGCCAGCTCACTTCTCTCTCTCTCCCCTACACTGCCTATCACATCCCCTCCTCCTGCCTCTCTTCAGGTCATATCGTATTTTATACCATATTAGGTTCCTATAGCTAGTCAATGAGTGCTTTGGGTTTGGAGAGACCCAGCCCCATTGACAAGAGATGTGGAAGATTGCCCCATGATTTCGTGCATCTGAGTGTGGGAAGCGACCTTCATCTATCAGAATTATTGTGTCCCCTTTTTATCCTCGCCAAAGGCTAGGCTGGGATAAGCAATAATGAAAGATGCTTGGTAAGATGAGCTGTAGTGATTTCCAAGGGAAGATGCCTTGCTGATTAAGAATAATTGCCTTTAGGAACATGCCCCAGCATGGGGGTTGAGGCTAAATCCAGATTATAATGGTGTGCACAGCCATATTTTCTTTATGGCCAGATATCATCACACACCTCTATGACTAGGAGTCGTATCGATTCATCAATTCTCTCTAATATGCAAGGATTATTCAGCTTTTGATCGATTCATTTTAAGGCTGTAAGCCCCTCATGGGCGATCAAATTATCGCGTTTTAATCTGCTTGATCACCCCGTGCATAAGTATGGCGACGATCCAAAGGTCTGCTAGCTGATCGAACTCGCTTCACTCATGCTAGATCAAAATGGAAAGATAAGCCGCGTCCAGGATACAGGCCTGATAGCCTATGCTAAAACTTAACTAGAGTTTCCCTTAAACCCGCCTTTGTCCTTATTCCTAAGAAGCACACCACTACATTACACAAAATAGGGCTTAGGGTGAAATGAAGAGCCCCACTACCGAAGATCTCCAAACTCTGCCACATTTCACCAGTATCTTCTGAGCGGCGTCATATCTCCATAATTCCCTTCTATCCGGATAGTCGTAATAGAAACTAGGGAAATGTGGATGTATTTCTACTCTTCGTGCATCATCATCATTACTACCAGCTGGTGTCTGGATATTTGATTGGGGAGGAGGGGAGGGAAGGGGACAAGCTTACGGTATACCAAATTAATGAATAAGGACCGAGACGAGGAGAGTGCCAACGAGACCGCACCCTAGCATAGACGGAGACGTGTGGAAGATCGCGTCCCTGTTGCCATTGGAACGAGCAGTCTTATTCCCGGAGGGAGATGCAGTCTGGTTTACACCCTGTCCCGTCTTGAGATCACTGGAGTTGGTCCCATTGCCCGGACCGAAAGGCCGAGGAGGCCATGGAGAAGGAACCATGCCATTGGCGCTTTCTGGAGGGGTTGAGGTGAAAGTCGTCTGTCGATCATTTTCACCTGGTCCATGAGCAGAATGGGCGTTGTCAGGCCGTCCGGGATAGGGGCCATCACCTTGGTGCTCATTGTAGTTGTTAGAATCTCCCTTGTAAGTCTCGCCGTAGTTGTTGGCGTTTCCCTTGGGAGCTTCACCATAGCCGGAATCCTCATGGTCATCATCGTCATGCGCAGATTCTCCGTAAGATGCATTCTCATGAGACGACTCGCCATAAGGAGTCGCACCGTAAGTGTGATCACCATACGCGGCACCATAAACATCGGATCTCGTGGAGGGTGTATTCCCATTTCCAACGGCCATGGCCGTGGCGACGATCAAGGGAAGGACAAAAATGGGGCTGTGAATCATTATGAAAAGCGGCAGGGTAGGATCAGGAGCTTGTGTGGATAGGAAGAGGGGTGGTTCGTTATACGCTAAAAGAGTAGAAAGGCGTCCAAATATGGGGGATAGAAAAAAGGCTTCGATGGAGAAAGAAAGATCCAAGGCTTGGGGGAGGACGGATACCTTGGAGGGTTTAAATAAGCCTTGGGGGAGGGAGGGGGGAGGGCGAGGGTGAGGAAAAAAGGAAAATTGACGGGGCCCAGGAAGGCGTATGCGCCCGATGCGGGCAACGAACCGGAAGAACCAACCGTCCATAGATGATTATCTCCACCACAGAACCCATACACGTCGTTTCAGGACCCAGGTTTTTGGCTACTTGAATCTCCGCTTTCGTTATTTCCAGCCCCGACAAGGCCAATCCCGACTCCGCCCCTACCACACAGCACCTGATAAAAAAGTCACTAAGTTCGCGAATTCTGCCCATGTGGCTATCTTTAGGCTCAGGGGAAGTAGAATGCATGCTGCTTGGGTGATCACCATCCTTACTGCCCCTAAGGCACATCTCCCCCTGAGAAGTGTGTGCAGCCGCCTTACTCTATGCCTTATAAGGCATGGCCGTGTCATGGAACCACAATGATCCGATATGGGGGAGAGAGGGAGTGAGGAGGGCCCTTCAAATACTCCGACCATCCTCCATTTTCTGGACGCAAAGCTGATGTATGACCATCAGGGGAAGAAAAAGGTCAACAAAGCCAGTGTGACATAGATCTCAGTCAATGCAATCTCCTTTCTGTCTTCTTCACTACCCCCGTCGACGAGCCGATCCTAGCTAAAGCGCATCCCTCATGGACCGACTTTACCCAACAAGACCATCCACCTCACCTCACCTACCCAGCTGGATGCGTGGGTATGGCGATGTGCCCCGGTTTTCAGAGCCCGATGAACCGCAGCGCCGCCTTCCCTCCCCACCCTACCCTGCCGAAGGATTCAGGAGCTTTCGGCCGGGACAGAGTACCCGCCTACCTGACCCTTTGGAGCTGACACGGGGAGGCTTTGACGACACTGTGGCCTTTCCAATGCCCCTAGCACGAGAGAGATCTGGGAAGCGGGAAAACCCCCTCCAGATACCTCCCTATACGTCTGCCCGACCACGTCTCCCACATCCAAAGGACCCTTGGATGGGGGAATATCAGCCAGAGAGAAGATATTCGCCCATCCCTCTTTCCCCTCCTGCCCCAAGGACAAAGGTAAATCCAGCCGCCCACTATGCTGCCATTCCTGAAGCCCACCAAGAAGGAGGACGTTTCTCGGATAAGGCCTATCATCACCCTATACCAATGGCCAATTGGTATGGTCCGCCTACCAGAGAGACGTTCAAATCGCCTTTGGTGGGACATACTTCCCAAGGGCACCATCGCCCGTCCAAGCCATGGTAGATTGAATAAGGCGTTGCGATTCATTCTCTTCATAAACTCACTTACCCCTGTATAGGCGCGTGGGCGGTCGTTCATCGTATGTCAAATGGAACACATCAGGAGTCATTGCAGAGAAGCTTATTCTTCGGACACACACCCTTCTCCGAACCGAAGCCTACCTGGAGCGTCGGTCCATGGGGTTCCTCCTGGCACGCCGAGAAGTATCGGGTCGAATGTGGATTTTGGATCGATTTGATGCTGGAGAGCCCATCGATATCCAGGGCCAGAAGGACAGGCTACCACGACGACCAGCTGCTGCCTCGGCGGAGGATGTGATCTTTGAGGTACGGCGAATGAGTGAAACGAGCAGTAGGTGAGGTTCATCCTCAAACCCTTTGTATTCCCGTTTATATAGGTGTGGAGAGCCAGGACCCAAGAGGAGTGTAAAGAGCTTCTTTTGGATTATTACCGAAGATCCCGGAAGGTAGGTCAAATCTATTATCCCTTCTGTGCGATAAGTGTTGATTTCCCTTGCCATCTAATGATATATAATCCCAAATGATCCATTTTATAGGAGCTGGAGGAAGGCTTGATCAAACCAAGGGCCGTGGGAATCGTCATCCTAGCCATTGATCAGTATGGAGAAACGCGAGGAGCAGCAGGTAAGTCCGCCCTTGATCACCCTGGACCATACTGCTACTCCCACTTATTATATGCCCTCCTACCGGTGACTAGTTCGAATCCTTGGGACACATCTGAGTCTTTCAGCACTCCCCATCCTCATTCCTCCCATCCCGCTGTCTCACATGCATGCTCAGGATCCGGTAGGGTAGGTGAAATGTGGGAGGGAAGTAGGGATATGTTGATGGGGTAGTTACTTTAGGGATAACACCATCCCTCCCAAATAGCCTCTTGTACCTCGATTCCCAGACAGGCCAATTGACCCCACGGGATCTCCATGCCTTCCACGAGAATGCTTCTCATCCAGTGGGGATGTAAGTGATTGCGTGACACAAAGTATCATTAAAGTATTCAACGCTTTTCCCTGATCTCCTTTCTAGATGGGTGATGGAGGAAGTTGGAAAGGATCATGGGACCTTCCTGGGTCCTAAAGCGGTGGATGCCCTTGGTTGGTGGCTGCGGCAGGGGCCAGGAGGGCCTAAAGAGACCAAGGAGCCCATGGCCCTCGGGCTTTTGAGCTCCCACCCTGGTCGGCTTGATCTTTACGAACTTTCCTTTCAGGTGGGTAGTGTAGGATGGATGCCTTTCCCGATCCCACCCTCTTACCCCCTCCTCTCTTAGGCCACGTCCATGCCCACACGCCCCCTTAAAGCTACATTGTTACCAGGGCAAGAGGGAAGGGAGGTGGCAGTACGAGAATGCCCACTGGAAGGGGAATTACCCTTCTTGCAAGCTTTCGACCTTGCAGGAGGGGATCAGATACCACACCATTTGCCCGGGTCAACTGGATCTCCTGGAAGACAGGATGACCCGATGATGGCCCCGCCCAGATCCCCCCAACCCAAGATTCCTATCCCTCCTGGATCACCTCAGTCTAAAACCCGTGCCGCTCCCCAACTCATGCAAGAAGGCGATGCCATGGCCCATCCATCATGGGCACTATACGAGGAAATGGCCCGTCTCCGTCTTCAGGTCCAGGCACTGCAGCACCAAATGGATCGTATGGAGGCTCGGACCAATCGGCCCTGGTAATTAATGTCTTCATGGAGTATTTGCCGTGGCCTGGGGACGCTGTTTTGACAGGGCAATGTGTGTGCATTATCATGTAATTAATTACAAGAACGACTCGTATCGATCTGTCTGATGTTTCGTGTAATTCATTTAATGGTCAATGGTCAGCGATCATTGACGTGTACCGCTCCATCACAACAAGAATCTTGTCATATCATGTCCATTCTCTTTCAAATGTATTACTTGCATAAGAATACGCAAGAAAAAGAAATTAGACCGACCACAGGGATATCACGAAGGAAGGGAATCTTAGGCCTTGACGACGGCGGAAGAGGCACGACGCTTCTTGAGCTCCTGCTTCTTCTCACGCTGCTCCTTGACACGGTGGGCAAGAAGAGCGGCGTACTCAGTGGCAGCCTGCTTGGTGGCCTCGGCGTGACGACGCTTGAGGGCAGCCCGGTGACGCTTGCGCTGGAGGGTCAGGGGAGTGACGAGACGCTGGATCTTGGGGGCCTTGGTGTAGGGCTTCTTCTCGGGGTTCTTGGGCTGGACCTCGCGACGAATGACATACTTGCGGACATCATCCTCCTTGGTGAGGTTGAACATCTTACGGATGTTGGAGGCACGCTTGGGACCAAGACGCTTGGGGACGGAAGTGTCAGTGAGGCCGGGAATCTCGTTCTCACCCTGCTTGACGACGACGAGGGAGAGGACGGAAAGATCGGGACCAACGATGCAACCGCGGACGGACTTGCGCTTGCGCTCACCAGTACGGCGGGGACGGTAGCACGAGTGACCCTTAGCGAGGAGAAGGCGGACACGGGGGGGAAGGAGGACACCCTGCTTCATGGGGAAACCCTGCTTGTCGTTTCCACCAGAGATACGGAAGATGTAGCCCTTGAACTCATCACCGAGAGAGTCACCGGGGACCTCAGCGGAGATGCGCTTGTCGTAAAAGACGCGGACCTTGTGCTCATCGTCGAATTCAATGAGCTTCTGGCAGCCGGTGGCTGGGTTGGCGATGTTAAGCTATAAGGAGGAGGGAAAGAAGGAATGAGTTTCGAAGGAATAGGAGAGGAAACGGGGGTAGGATACACGATGGATGCTGCTTTCAAGTAGAATGACGCCCAGGCAAGATGGACAGAGCAAGGGCCCAGAAGTAAGGCAGGTGAGTAGGAGGCACAGCTTTGTTCGAACAGACAAGCTGATGATGATTCCAATAGCCAGTGGCCAAAGAATAGAGGGTGCGATATTCCAATGAGGCCTAACAAGTCCCAAGCCTGATCATGGCTCCTCCAAAACTAGTGGCACCTCTGCTACCCTCCACTGACGCAAAGATGGGATCGTGCCATCACGATGGGTAGTGCCCAGTATTATCTCATGTCACCATTCCCTCCATCATCTCTAGGGACCTATCCTAATCCCATCACTATCCATCCTTAAAGCCCTGAACATCCTGAAGATACGCATCCATGGCCTTGGCCTAGGAAAGGAACGCGTAGTCGGATGGATGGATCCTTCCAAGATACCCTCCGGATACCCCCACTTATCCCATCCTCCCTTACCCATCCATCCATCCATCCATCCATCCATCCATCCATCCTCCATGCATACCCCTCCATCTTTTCTTTGCAGCCATCGTGTATCCTCGATAGACATGATCTATCTATCTCGAGTAAGGCTTACCTTCATTCTGGGCAAGTGTTAGTCGCACGCAACAAGGCTTTCAGGGAGACCTTTGATACGCTGCGGTAGGAAGAGGGGGAGCGTCAGACGGGGGGGGGATTTATCGTTCGGATCCTCTCCCCTAGGATCAATCTGTGGGGTGGGATGAGCTGTGTGTGCTGCACACTCACCACTGTGAAGGATGGGACACACACACACACACACACACACACACACACACACACATATGCCCACAGTGAGGGACAGAATGGATACAGAGGTGTGTCGAGGGTGGCATAGCCCTTATCCAATAAAGTAAGCCCCTTTTGATGAGGCTCTTGTCAGCTAAGATTATGGCCATTGGGCATCAGCAGCCAAATTTGTAAAATGTCAATTCGCTTTTTAATATTGGCCAAAGTTCCTGGTGCACACCAGAAAGGTGTTATTTTAAGGGGAGTCCTACGATCGAAATGTCTCCTGCATACAAGCATCAAGGAGAACTCCTTATATCTCATAATAAATCCCACCTCAAGGAGCCAATGTAGATTCGTCATTCTTCAATCACCATGAGGAGTAAATCATCTGTCATATTCCTTTTGTTGATTTATTGATCGGCCTAGTCATTTCAAACCCCTTATTAATATTAATGATGTAGCCCAGCCCATTTCTATCGGATTTTATTCAGAAATTTATCTTCAAGTCAATTGATCGTAGCAATTGGTGGCAACATTAGACACGTCAAGACAAATCTCAGACTCTCTTCTATCCAATTTTTCCATGTCATGAGGTGATCCTCCTGACCCTTCATAGTTAATGTTATTCTCTTTATTCGTTGGGGTGGCTCGGTCAAATGCCACTTTTTCCTGGTCATTCATCCTCACTCTCCCTATCGCTTTACCCTCATGAATCATGCCTTGTGGCTCACTTGCCTTTCCTTCACGTACGATCCCGGGAAAGTACGGGTGGGCTGCTGATGAATTCATATGTGCAAGGCAATGCACAAGTCAGAAAAGAAGGCTTATTCATATCCGTATCGAATTTGACCCCTTTCCCATTCCATTATGGAGGCACGAGTATGTGCGAGCGTGTGCTAGCCCCAAAAAGGCTCATTATCTCCTGGGGGGAAATGGAGAACGAATGAGGACCAACTGACTAGGGACCTCCCTTTGTTCTCCTGAGAGGTCATGGGTGTAAAGGCTGGGTGTTGTTCCTACCACACTACTACCGCCCATTGACTACTCTATTGGGCCGAATGGACGAAGAAGATCAGGCCGAGTGTCCCAAGCCCAACGTCTCAAGACTCGATGATCCTCCCACCCCTGTGCCGATGACGCTACCACTTAAAAGCCCACTTCACACTAACCTTCGTTTCCCTTCCTTTACTTGATCAAATATTTTCTCTTTTCTCTTTTCACTCATCCTCCTTTCACTTTCATCTTCCTTCCCTCTTTTATTCATCTCTTTTCCTAGCAGTCTTTTCGCGCGCGCTATCTTGTCATTGATTGCATTGTCTTCTTCTACCCCATATCCAATTTTGTCTTGTCTCGTCTCCTACTGCTATATCTGCCCTCCCTCTTGACCAATGACTACTGATCCGACACCAGAGCCGCAGGTGCACGCTACTCCCATCATGGGGGAAATATCAGTTCCTGAGGGTGTTCAAAAGCACAAGGCCGAGGAAATTCTAAAGTCCGAGCAGGTCACAGGCGATACTTCTGCTCAGGAGGCCCCTGCCCCCCAGATTATTCCCAAGCCCGAGGATGCTGATCCTTCTTCTCAGGTAATCTCCAAGGATGAAGACGATGCCCCACTTCCCCAAATCAGCCTTAATGATGAGACACTGTCCCCTCAGCCTATTTCCAAAGATGGGGAGGATGCCCCAGCTCCTCAAATAGTCCCCAAGGGCGAGGGGGATGATCCAGTTCCTCAAGTCACCCCCAACGATGAGGAGGACACCCCTGTTCCCCAGGCCGTCGCTAAAGAGGAAGATGCGATTCTAGCGCCGCAGGTGACTGCAAATGATGAAGGTGAAGTTCTGGTTCCTCAAGTTCTTTCCAAGAAGGATGATGCCCCAGCTCCTCAGATTATCTCTAAAGGAGAAGATGATGTCCCAGCTCCTCAGATTATCTCTAAAGGAGAAGATGATGCTCCAGCTCCTCAGATTATCCCCAGAGAAGAAGGGGATGCCCCTACCCCTCAGATAACGGATGGTGGAGCCAAGAATAAAGGTACTTCTCTGAAAGAAGAGGAGGAAGAGGAGGAGGAGGCCTTGGAATATGAGACATCTCCATTGCTGGAGGCCATGTCCAAGGATGAAGTGAGAAAAGCCTCCAAGCTCCAGAGACGCCTCAACTCGATCCTTACATCGGCCCAAGAAGAGACGGAGAAAGAGGTGATTCCCGCCCTATGGGGTGTCGAACTAGATCCCACCTCCACAGACCCAAGAATTCCCGTCGTCCTCTCCAAGTTTCTTCGCGCCAACCCCGGGGACTTTAAGGCTGCAGAGACTAGTCTACGCAGTATCTTGGTCTGGAGGGCTAATTTCGATATTCCCACCCTTTTGACCTCTGAGGACTTCCCAGAGGAACTGGGGGAAAATATAGGAGTTATCCGTCCCAAGGATGTGAAGGGTCGCCCCGTTGTCTACCATCAGTATAGTGGGGTGGATCACAAAGCAGCCTTTGGTGATTTGGATCGTTTTGTCCGCTGGCGTGTCCAGCTCATGGAGCTATCCATGCTTCAATGCGACTTCCTCCACGCTGATTCCCTTCTCATGATCCATGATTATGCCGGAGTCAGCATCTTTTCCTATGACAGGTACGCAAAGGCCGCCTCCAAGAAGACCATCTCGATTCTGCAGGATAACTACCCCGAGTGCTTGGTACGTGTGGGATGCAGGTGAGAGAGGGTAAGGGTAGAGATACCACACTTACCTTTTAAATCTCATGACACATTTCCACACTCGGTATAGGCGGTCAAGCTATTCATCCACATCCCCTGGTGGGGGACCTCCATCTACAAGCTGGTCAGCCGGTGGATCCCTGAGGCCACTAGGAAGAAGATATCAATTGTATCCACCGCTGAGACCCTTTCTGTCCTGCTTACTTACATCAAGGAAGATGATTTGCCCAAAATCTATCAAAAGCCCGTTGTAGGGACAAAGGTTAAGGGACTCAGTCCCAAGCAGGAGGGCTCATCTGAACCAGCGGTCTCTGAGGAGGTCGGAGGAATCAGTTCGGCTCCGACGGAGGCTGGAAAGGGCACATCTCTTGCTCCTGCCATAGAGGATGCCGCCCCCTTGGTTCCGGCCAAGTCTGAGAGTGAGCAAGTGGCTAAGGAGGAGGATACTTCTTTGCCCCCGGTAAAGGGTGAGGGTGTAGTAGAGAACAAGGGAGATGATATCCCTGTTCCTCCGCCCAAGGCTGAGGAGACCGAGGTCAAAACTGGAGAGACCGAGGTCAAGGCTGAGGAGACCGAGGTCAAAACTGGAGAGACCGAGGTCAAGGCTGGAGAGACCGAGGTCAAGGTTGGGGAGACCGAGGTCAAGGTTGGGGAGACTGAGATTAAGGCTGAGGAGACTGAGGTTAAGGCTTAGACTTTAGGTCATTCATTATGGTGCATTTTTATGATCGAACGGACGCACCACATCAGCTAAGAAAATAAAGTACTCTTTTCTTGGGAGGGAGCTAGGATGTCGATGGAAGAAGAAATAACGATGTGATTTGTATGGAAGACGCATGTGATTGTTATCAAGTTACATTTACACATTAATGAAGCCTTGAGCATCATTGATAGACCACTTCCCTGAACGTAACAGCACCCATAGTTTATTTCTTCCATGAGAATTAGTCGGATTAACATTGTTTCCTAACCAAGGACCCCCCCCCCCTTAATGAGCCATATTATCCTCATCCTTCAGGTACTGCAAGAGCAGAGCAAGGGCCTTGGACCGGTGGGAAAGGGTATTCTTCAGTTCCTTGGGCATTTCAGCATAGGTTTGATCATGGCCTTGGGGCTGGAAAACGGCATCCCAGCCAAAGACCTTGGGTCCTCTAGCCTGAACAATCTCGCCCTGATAATTGAAGAAGCATGAGTGGTCTTGTAGATAAAGAGGGGAAGTGGAGGATTCCTTACCAATGTCCGACCCTCAAAGATGATAGGCTCGGTTCCTGGACCATTGGACAGGGCAAAGGTGCATGTGGCCGTGGCTGACTTGTCCCCGAACCCGACTAGCATGCGATTTAACCCTATAGACAGGATAAGGTGAGTGTACGGCTCGTTCGTTATCCTAGTACAATAGGAATATATCTTGTTGACTTACCATCATGACCCAAGGATTCCATGAACCATTTACTAGAGAGATGGTGTTGTTATTATTAGGAGAGGATGAGCATGACCTTGACTCATCTCCACAATGTCCTATTCCACTCACATATAGGGGCCAGGAAGATGGCCCATAGCATTAAAGATCAATCCAGTATCTTCGACAATACAAGGTCCATTCAGCTATTGCATCATGAGCGAGTTAGTACGGGCTGATGGCCGGGTATAAATGCTTCTAGTCACTTACCGCTTCAGCGGCACGACGGCACTTATCCTTGGCGACCTCCTCGGCAGTTCCCTGAATTTCCGTCACTGGAATGGGAAAGAAAGGAGAAAACGTGTACGTGTCGGTAATGACCCAGAATGCACTCATCTGTCCCATCTCCTTACTTACGGTCCACGGTGTGGGACACGACGTTGACGACGCCCTGCAGGATGCTGCATACTTCCTCCAGCTTTTTGGCATTTCCCGTTACAAAGGTCAGGGTGCGTAGGGCGGGCATGGTTGATCAGTAGGGTAGCGCTTATTCTTGAGGAAGGAGTGCTGTTTCCTTGACCCTGATGGGGCTACTTGGATCGTGGTGGTGTCAAAACCTTGACTTTTCCTGACTAAAGGACAGACGCTCATTCAAAACAAGAATGAAATTCGGCCTTTAAATTATCCAAGCTTAAATTATATCCAGTGAAATTGTACATTATTCAGCCACAGCCCTTTCGACAAACGTCCTAGGAGGTAAGGCTGTGGAAGGCGCGTCTGGAGTCTTGGATGGAGCAGTCCAGCGCTGCTGCTTCCTTGCCTCTCTACATACCCACACTCGCCATGCCTCCAAAAGAAGATCCCCCGATCCAACGACGCTCACACGAACGATATGTCCCAAAGACAGCTCCTACCTCTGGAGGTGGTAAGGAGGAAGAAGAGGAAGAAGACGAGTATGACGCTCGGATCCGACGAACAGGATGCTATGAAGAGAATGACCGGTTGCAGGAATGTTACCTTGCCAAACATGACTGGCGGGCCTGTAAACAGGAGATGGAGGCTTTCCGCACTTGTTTTTCTCGTCATCAATCTAAGAAAAATAACGAGTAGAGGCCTTTGTAGTTGACCTAGTTGAATATTTATTCTAGGGGATATATGACGCTCCCTTCTCGGAAATATCGTGTCCTTCGCTTATGCTTCCTTTTTTTATCCCATGATCCTACACTCTTCTTTCTCGAGAGACGAATGCATTCTCGTTCAACAAAGATCATCAGGTGTTCATTCTTTCATTCGTCCTTGTCTTACTCCATCCCCTCTCATTCTCTGTCTCTGAATCCCATCCCCTGCACCACATTCATCCTTTCACGCCCTGTTATCCAAACTTAGCCCAAAGAACCAAATACACGGTTGTGCCGACAGATACTGGGACCATGCTCCTCGTACTCGGCCTTGGTGTGGCAATAGGAGCCAAAATCGGGGAGGGAGGCAAGGAGAGACCCGCCAAACCAGACAGCATACCTCTGGGTCTTGTGCGAGATGACGTTGACATCCATGGGCTTGGACTTGAGAAGGCCACCACTCAGCTCCTCACTCTTCCGGATCCGTGCATCAACAATCCTCTTGATGTCCCTTTGCAGCCTCTTGCCAAAGTCCTTGAACATGGTGGAGCCTCCGCTCAGGACGATATTCTACATGGGAGGAAGGAAGGGGTGAGCAACCCGTGTTGGGGGGTGATGTAGGGCATGGGGAAAGATACCTTGTAAAGACCACGGCGCGTGTCAATTGGTGATGTCTGCACCACGTTGTCCACCACCTCGGGCAGAGGGGTAAGAAAGTCGGAAGAGGCGATTTCGGGGTTGAAGAAAACCTCTGGTGCTAGGAATCGTTCATAGCCCACATCCACTCGATAGAGCTGGAGGAAGGGGAAAAATCAGGGTTTAAAGGATGGTCCTCTCTCCTCTCCATCCATCCTCGTCATCATAAACACTAACCTGCTGGGTGACGGAGTGTTTGCCCTCAAATGTCTTAAAGTACTTTTCACCCTCTTGATCATATCGCTTAAACTCCTTGACAATGTCGGGGCACACATAGGCGTACTCCTCCTTGATCCTTCGGGCCACGTCCATGGAATCCTCGGGGGGGAAGGCGTTTTCGCCTCGATCGCGCAGGAGTTGCTGGACAAATTGAGTGAGGTCCCGGCCGGCAATGGGGATATGTTTGATGGAGGAGCCAATGACATAGCCATCGGCCACGGGGATCACATGGGTCACGCCATCACCGCTGTCGATGACGGTACCAGTCAGGGTACGGTCATTGACCTTACCTGAGGTCCAGCCAGCAGCCAGGGCCAGGACGGCCTGGACAGCAATGTAGAGGGCGGGGACGTTGAAGGTCTCAAAGAAGATCTCGGCCGTCTGTTCCCGATTCTCCGGGGCATTGAGCGGGGGCTCGGTGAGGAGGAAGGAGTGATCCTCGGGCTCGGCACGAAGGTGCTTGAAGATGGACTGGGCCCACAGACGTTCCATATGATCCCAATTTTCCACTTGGCCATGTCGGACGGGGTAGTTGACGCTATATGTCTTGGCGTGTTGCAAGGCCTCGTCCCCAATGTAAAAATCCAGGTCCTCAAGGCCCCTTTTGGTGTGCAGGTAGGAGGAGGAGGCAAAACGGGTGGAGGAAGCGGGACCCGTGGAGGTGACCGAAGAGGGGATCCCGGCCGAGGAAGAGGAAGAGGTGGAGGAGGAGGAACTGGACTGGGTGGCCACCACGGTTGGGAAGATACACTGGGGTTCCGTGTTTCCCGCGAACCCGAGTTTAGTGTACCTGAAGAGGATGGGGATGAGATGGTGTTGTTGTTACGTGTGTGGGAGATTGGCCAGGGTCAGACGGTCTGTCCACTGAGGGTACTTACCCGGTTCCATTGTCCATGACGATGGGGGCTAGACGGGACATGATGGGCAAGAAGTGAAGAGTACGGCGAGCCTGGGAAAGATGAGGGGATGGAGATGGGATGGATGGGAGAAGGATGGAGAGGTGTAAGGGATGGGGAGGAGGAGAGGAGAGTCCAACAGAGCAGGTCATCATCCTCACGATGGCATCCTCACACCACTCTGAGGTGGGCGGAGTGAAGCGCGAGGCCATCTGGGCGTGGGGGAGTTGAGCGCCAGCTGGTGTCGGCTTGGTGAAGGGGCGACGGTGATGGAGAGGGTGGTTGTGTGTGGTCGTGGTATAGGGTGCAGGCGGTCTCTGACCTGGCACTTCACACCCATGCACACGCCTTGTACACTACTGCTAAGCAGTAGAGTGATTGAAGACTGGCTGGGAGATGAGAAAGGGGGTTGGGACGAGCAACAACACATTGGCGCGTCACCCAAAGCTATCGACGCCTTCAAGACTAATATCCTACAGGGCTGAACAAGGCTGAATTTTGAATTGATTTTTGACATGGTTTCAAAATAGGACGTTGATGATGCTGATGCAAGTAGCAGATGCTTGATCTGGTGCTTGAACGAGAGGTAATGCCCTATCCTCTTTATTCTGCCCATCCTTTCTATTCTTCCCAATGGTAAACCTGGACCTTTTGTTACAAACGGCGGAATATGCAGCCAAGAAGCATCGTGATCAACGACGCAAGGATCCTGAACAGACTCGTAAGTGACTGTGTTTCTTGGTATCATTCTTCCCAGACTCATCTTCTTGTCCTCCAGCATATATCAACCATCCTTTGGGGGTGACTCGCCTTTTGACCTCGGCGGGGATAACCCATCTCCCTACCCTCCAGGCAGCGCTGCTTCATGATACGGTGGAGGATACAGACACGACCGTTTCCGAGGTATGTGTTGGGTAGGAAGAGTATGAATTGTGGAATAATCTCACTCCCCGTCCCAAATCATCATCGTCATCACTCTAGTTGGAGACTGTCTTTGGTCTTGAGGTAGCCACTATTGTGAAAGAATGCACGGATGATACAACCTTGCCTAAGGCAGAGAGGAAGCGTCGACAGATCCTTGCTGCTCCCACAGTGTCTCTTGAGGTAATGAATCATCACCCTGCCAGATTGAACCTGCTTGCGCCCTTTATCCCCTTCCTCCCATCTCATCCTCTTCTCCATAGGCCAAGAGAGTGAAACTTGCAGATAAGCTATACAATCTACGAGACCTTTTGCGTACTCTTCCCCTCGGCTGGTACGATCTTACTCCTTATTGACCTCACTCGTACATACTAACTCACTCTACTCTCTACGATAGGACGGATGAACGCAAGTTGGAATACTTCGCATGGGCCAAAAAAGTGACAGATGGATGCCAAGGGGCATGTCCTCCTTTGGAGGATCAGCTAAAACAATTATACCAGGAAGTGCTTGGTGTTTAATGAATGCGACTATTTCATCATACAAACACATCATGCCGCCTTTTTCATTACTTAACGTTCAATTGGCAAATTCTATTCCCACGCACGTCAATCCCCACCACCCCCCCCCTCCCCCCTAAACATTTCCTACCCCCGACTTTCACCGTGAACTCTAAAGGGGGTCTTTGACTAGAAAAAACATATACTGTGCCGGGTCCCAATGCAATATTTTTCTTACCCCCCGTACAAACAGTTA
>KZ987746.1:0-32535 GCA_003614145.1 Piptocephalis cylindrospora
AGGAGGACAACGCTAAATCTTCCGGAGATGTATCAGTCTGCCGTGGGTAAACTTTATTCATTGATAGCATGAACATACATATAATTGAAGATGGGTGGATAATAGATCCATTCGATGATTGATAAACAGAGACACACGGATTGCCTTTCATGGAACCTATCGTATAATCACTTGGCCTTGAACCTCGAAGCAAGAGCTAGAAAAGTGTCAATCAACCCATCAGCAGTATTGGACAGTCGATATGATCACAGATAGAGTATTATTAACGGAAGAATAGATAAGACCTGAATTTTGAAATCATTATGCATTGTGCTTTCCAAGTGTTCAAAATTATGCTTCTTGAATGGTCTCTCAGGAAAGCATGACTTGATCCAGATATCGCAACACGACAGTAGCTAAAGGAGAGGGTCGGTTAGAATGCATAGATCCCCCTTCACTAAAACTCGCCAATTCCAATTCTTACCTTCGGCATAGGTGTTCTCTGGCTCTTCAAAGAACAAGACATCATTGTCCTCTTCCTCCTTTTTCTTCCTATTCGCCTGCATCCTATCAATCAGAATGGCGCGATACTCCGGTAAAAGAGGCTTAAACCTGTTAAAGCAAAGGGTAAGCGCGTACTCCGGACAGGGCTGAAGCTAAGTAGGGGAGAAAAAGGTAAGTTTTATGAATAATAGCCGATAAGCGGCGTGTAGCACTGAACCAACATACATGAGCATTCTCAAAGGCCTTTGCAATCTCATTGCGAACCTCTTCATCGTCATCCTAACGAAACGCACAGAGAGAAGATTAGTCATCTACAGGGATAGGATCCATCTTCTAATGATCATCACCTACCTGAAGCAAAGTCACCAGAATATCCAAAATGGTCAATCCAGCCTCCTTATCGTCATTAGAGGAAAGGGAATCAAGATTCCCAAGGGAAGCTTGACCAAGGAAGGACACCATGGCCACGGCTCCAGCCTCGCGGTAAGCAGGGGACTGACGAGGTTGAACCATGGTAAGAAGGTAAACGCACCATTGTACCGATCCAGGGCCCCAGGGATCCTGGCCATGGACGCGTCCCTGAAGGGGTAGGAGCTGAACACTAGAGATACGGGTAGCTTCGGCTCTGATCAACACTTGTCCCAAATCCTCCTTTTCCTGTTTGATAGCTTGGTCATGTCCTAGACGTTCTGAGTTAGAAGGGAGATGATGACGCTGAAGGGAGGAGAGGATAAGAAGGGAAGAGGATAGACATCTGGATTCATCCGTGCTCTTGGCTATCTCTAGGATCGTACTGTATAAAGAATTGATATTTTCCTTAGTCCAGCTACGTTGGGGGAGGGGGTATGGAGTGAGTGAGAAAGAGAAGAAGTTATACTCATTTTTTCTTTCAAAAGGCTTACCCAGCTAAGAGACTCTCCCCAGCTTGACCAGAAGTCTCTTCCAAGGTCTGGTAAAGCATGTTGAGAAGGATGCGCCGAAGGAAGGGATGTTCCATGCTAAGGGTCTCCCCGAGTGTGGAAGGCGTAGGGGAAAGGAGGATGAGGCGGATAAGCTGCTCTACCCATCGATCCCACCCAATCAAGGAGGGATCCTGAACAGGATGATCCTTGCCGTATGCAGCCCTGGCCAGTTCTTTAACCGCCCTTCTTCCCACTTTTTTCTTGAGATAAAGCAGTCCACCGGTTCCTTCTTCCTTTTCCTCCTTTTCCTCCTCTTCCTCCTCCTCCTCCATCCCGGCGAGTGACCAAAGAATACACTCGACGGCCAAGGCCGAGAGAAAGGGAACCGAAGTATGTGTGATCATCCATAAGCGCTTAATGGCCTGATCAAGAGCAGGTCCCTTCCAGGATAGGGTGAATCCGGCACGCGTAAACCTCTGTCTCCCGATTCCTGCCCTCAGAGCCATGAGGATCCCGTGAAGCCTATTGGCCCTTCCTGGCTGGGTGAACGGGCCCTCGTCCGCCCTCAGGACCATATCCAAAAGAGCATCACACTCAGAGGTGATGGTATCTGGGGCGAGAAGGGCAACATAAGCCTTGGCTGCCATATTTCGAACATACATCATCGGATGATCAAGCAAAAGAGCACGAGTAGCTTTTTGCAGGGTGTGAAGATCATTGGGGGAACCCGAGTGGGATAGGGAAGTGGAAGTGGTGTCGAGGGAGGCGAGGAGGGTAAGAATTGGATGGTAACCAAGGTGTCGATTGGAATGGATGGATGTCTTGGTGATGGGGGTATCAGACCCATCGGATCCACGAGCCGCGGACCCCTCATGACTCCCGACCATCAAACCTTCCTCAAGAACCTTACGAACCTTAGGGTACCGATGGAAGAATTCTCGGGTAGTCAAGGTATTCTCCATACCCGAAGTGGAACCTGAGGAAGAGGAGGAAGATGCAGGAGAAATAGAAAGGGAGACCTCCTTGGCCAAATGCTTCCTTCCAAAGATCCGGCCCACCAGGGTGGAGAAGCACATGAGAGAACAATTACGGATGGCCCAGCTGGGGGAGGAGAAGCCCTGAAGGACGAGGATGAGAGAGTCACCCAGATACGGAGTAGTCTTTAACCCAAACCCACTGTGGGATAGGATCAAACGAAGAGAATTCAGAGCGTGAACCTGAGGTAAATCCTCCTCCTCCTCCCCACCCTCTTTGGCAACCTGGAAAGGGACGCGAGCAATGGAGGAAAGTTGGGCAACAACACGATCCATATCTTCCTGTCCCATGCACTCGAGGATACTGACAATGGCCCAGGGAAGGGCAGCGGACCTACGCGTGACGGAGACGTGGTAAGCGCTTATCATGTTGACGGTATGCTCAAGAAGTAGATCGGGCTGCTTGGTAAGTTCGGGATGCAAGGAGGGGGAAAGATGGGTGAGGAGCCGACAGGTATCCTGAAAGGCAGGGACAAGGTGTGTAAATGCTCCACGATGCCTCAGGTCCAGGAGGGTTTGATGAAGGGTTCGAACCATAGTAGCCTAGAAAAAGGGGGAGAGGTAAGAGACATGTACATCAAAGAGACAAGTGCAGAAAAATATGTGTTCCATCATAGAGGCACGACAATCCACTTACAAGGCCAGAGAGCTGATCAGGTTGAAGTAGGGGAAGAACAGCCTGGATAACACCACTAGTAGTAGCAAGATGAATGATTACAAGATGTAAAGCTCTGAGCCAACTCATGCTAATCAAAAAGACTCACCTGCTACCCTTCATGGCACGCCAGCAAAAGCTACTGAGAACCTGATGCTTGGGACCAACGGCCTTAAAAAGCTCATCAAGCCCCTCGCCACCATCCTCGAGGATCCAATTGCCCTCAGGGGACTCATCGGAAAGGACAGCGTGGACCGAAGCAATGATCCTCTGGGTCAAAGAGAGGATGTGAACAAGGGGCAGGGACGAGGGGGCGGTGTTAGCGACAGTGGAGGTAGGACGAGGAAGGAGACCTAAACACTTTTCTAGAGTGAGCAAGGAACCATGCAAGGGATGATGAAGAGAGGCATCAATAAGATCTGCTTCCGCGCGTTGAACCTTCAGCTCCAAGGCATCGACGAGACCTTGGATAAAAGTACTGGCATTCAAGGAAGAAGGAGCGGCGAGGTCAAGGACACCAAGAGCCCTACGAATCTTTTCTACATCACCTCCTCCTGAATCATTGACTGATAAAGAGGAAGGATAAAGGACATATTTGCTCAGATAGAGCTGGATGAGTAGGGCACCGGTCTCAGCATCTCCAGCACGAAGATTCCCGATGAGCAGGGTGCCTTGATGGAGGAGAAGGTCAATGGCCTGATCAGATGGGATTCCAGGAAGAGGAGAGGGAATGATAGAGGGAGAAGAAAGGAAACGGGAGGCACAATGGCGAACATCCTCAAAGCGGTTTCGGAGAAGGGAAAGGAGGGAGGAGATGAGCTCGGGAGAGTGGACAAAGGTGCGAATGGAGTGCGAGACTTCAGGGTCTCTAGTGGGATTGGGGGGAATCTTGGAAGAGATGTGCTCCAGGATGGCGAGACCGGTCATAATACGGGGATGTTGAGCTCCGGGAAAGAAGGAGTAAGTAAGGATGAGATCCTGTATGAGGAACTGAATAAACTCCAAGGCCTGTTGGATGGCCTGGCCATGCAGTGAGGAAAGGGCTCCCTTTTGTTGGCGGGCCAGATCCTCCCGACGCATGAGGGAAACGCTAGCATGGATACGATCGACGGCCTTACCGACAGCCTTGTAGACTTTTTGACGGAAATAAGGGGAGGTGGAGTTGATGTTTCGGATGAGAAAGTTGCGAAGGAAAGCATATTCGCGGTGAGAAAAGGATTGAGTGGACCTTCTTTGCTGGACAACAAAGAGAAGTGCATCGACACGGATCTCATCATCCTGGTCATAGGCAGCCACCTCGAGGATATCGTAGACCCGATATTCTATGGAAAGGAAAGATGAGCAGGATGGTTTGGGGGATGAGGGGAGTGGACAGGAACACTAGAGACTTACGTTGAACCTGCTGATCATTTTCGAGGATGCCCAAGACACGGGCCACTTGAAGAATAGTCATGATAGGACGTAGAGGATGACCAGATTTGGGAGTGTAGATGGCGGCTGGGGGAGGCAGAGATGGATCGTGAGCCTCATGACCCAAAGCACGGAGAAGTTGAAGGGTAAGGGAGGGACAGGCTTCCAGGATGGGGCGGAGGATGTAGGTACCAGTGTGATTGACCACTAGAGAGTCTCTAGCGGTTAGGAGGGTACAAATAATGTCGAGGCAAAAGGCGCGTGGGGAGTCTGTGTCCTTGGTGGAGGGTCCAAGGGCTCTCTTCATTAAACTAACCAGGACCTTTGCAGCCCTGGAAGCCAAGGACTGGTTGGACAGGGCCTTGATGGGATCTTTAAGCAAGGAAGGCTCCATGAGTGGCGTATCGGATAGGTAAGGGATAGTAGCTTCCATCAGGGTGTACTTGATCTAATGAAAGGTGAGAGAGAGGTGGTCAATGGAATGAATAGAGGGCCCGACATAGACCGTAGACCCTACCTTCTTGGTCCAGTCCAGGGAGGTAAAGTGAACCCAGCAAGAATGGATAAAGGGCTGAAAGGAGGGGGATATTTCCTTGGAGGGAGAGGGAACCTGAAGTGTGAGATACTGAACATGAAGCTCATGAACCTTGTGCTGAATGACCTCCTCAGAATTACTGCAGTTGTCGGTGATGATCTGAAGAAGATGATCCTGGAAGGATTGACCAAAGATTTGGGACATAAGGCGGTGATGAAGAGCAGGATTGTTGAGTTTGGCAAGGCCCTGGCGGGCCCTGGACATAAGCATGGTCAAAGCCTCGTACGCGACGACTTGGGCCATGAGACAGGAAGAGGGGCGGGAGGACCGGTCGAGGGTGGCGTTCCATAGATCCTGGACGAGGAGTGAGCCTGGGCCAGAAAGGCCAGGACCGCACAATTGGGGGAAGGGCAAGTGACTAAAGAGGGCCTTGACAAGAGGCAAAGTAAGAAGAGAATGGGAACGAGCAAGCATCTCCTCCAGTTGATAGGAGAGGTCCGAGACACGACGATAGGCTGTGTCCGTAGGGGCCCATAAGGAGTGGAGGGTGGCGTTGGCCTCTGCCTGGGGCAGGAGGGGAAGGAGAAAGGCGAAGGCCGAGGAGGCGACCTGAGCGACATCTCTAGCAAAGGGAGGGTGGCCCGTAACCACGATGATGGTGTGGAGAAGGGAAGGGATGACAAGGGTCATCTGGTCCATTTCTTCCTGGGAGCCAGAGGAAGAGGCTTGACGACGGGTCAGACGAGTCAGGAGGTCGCGTCCGTGCTGCAGGGCTTGGGCCCGGGCGAGTTCAGCACCCTGGACCTCACGGTCCCCTAGGGCCAGGACCTTTGCCAGGGTCTCCTCGTACCTTGTGAGGAGGGTAAGGGTACTTTCCTTGGAGGACATGAGGGCGTATTTAGAGGGGGAGGAGAGGGGAAGTGAGGAAAGGGAAAGTAGGTGTGCAAACACCTGTCTGCTGCTATTCTTTCTTTTTTATCTAGTGGATGTGGCACAGAGATAGGATAGGTATGGATGCTTGAGCAAAAAGGACAACTTTGATCCTTTCTCCTGGATAAGCATTTTATCATTCCTGATTTGGCTGCATCTTTACTCGTTTTCTATTAAAAGAAGAGGATCTTACATGATGCAGATCTATGAATGGATGCGGTGGGATCGATGTAGCTCCTGGTACCATGCAGGCTAGCCTTATGGGCGAGTATCGCATTCGGATGCCCCCATGTCTACCCCATCGGGGAAATAAAATGGGTTTATCATCATCATTGATGTACAAGCCCTGACGCTCGTATCAATGCGTGAGTTGGATTGCAGTGTTTACACCACAATGGCGCTTTCTTCATGGGCCCACTGCACGGCGTACTTATCCCATAAACTGGATAGGAAAGGGACATTAGAGTACCAAAGCATGGTATGTGGATGCAAAAGGAAAAATATTGAGAAGTGGGAGGAAAAAGAACATCAAAGAATGCATTGTTATCATTCACCATCCACATTGTGTTGCTATCCAGTAACAAAGTCTCAGCACCCTTGCCGTGTTTGATGGGCATGGAGAGAGGGACGGGGGAGAGAGAAAGGTAAATAATAAGTAGCCTAATTGATTTGAAGCTTTCCGTTAGACTCGGATTGGCCGTTAGGCGCGCTGGATTGATCGTCGGTCGACTGATCATTAGACGAGACAGAGTCATTGCTAGATGAGACAAAGTTATCATTGGACACACCCGAGTTAGAAGGGGGGGCATTCCCTTGAGGGCTATCCTGGGTGCTCTCAGGGTCTTCCTCCCATGCGGCGCCAGCCTTCGTCCTAGGAGGCTCAATGACGACGATCAGATCCGCTGAGACGGATTTATTACCAAGAAGAGTCGTGCCACGGAACGTACTTCTTCCCGAGGGGCCAGAGGAAGAGGAGGTGTTCGTGGCGGTGATGTTGATGTAGAGATGAGCGGAAGAGAAATCAAGCTGGAAGGGGAAGGTGACCTTGGTAGCACCCTTGACGTAGGGGGCATAAGAATGAAGAGAGACAGAGACATCATTCTGAATTTTGAAGGTCCAAGTGGCATTGAGATAGGGTTTGGATGGGTCCATATGCGAGAGGGCGTTGCCAGCATTCATGGCACCGTTGTACCAGCCGCCCCCATAGCCACCACCACTGCTCCCCGTACCACCTCCACCACCAGTGTTCCAACCAGCGGCCAGGAGGCTGGACGGCGCCATAAGGACCAGAGTGGTCAGGAGGGAAAAGGTAGGTAGGTGCATGTTGATACGGGAGGGTTGGGTAGAAAAGTTGAATAGACGGCCTGCGTCGATGAGGAATGAGATGGAGATGAGGGAAACAGCGCGCAACACAAGGGGAGATTGATGTTCCTAAGGAGGGGGGGAAGAGGGGTAGAGCAAAGGGGTAAAGCAAGAAAAATTGGCAAGACCAAATGGCAAGTGGAGAGAAGGGAGAGGGGAGAGGGGAGAAGGATGGGGAGGGTGGGGAACTGGAGGAGTTTCAATGAAAAGGCTGAGTGCTTTATACCTGGCGGAGGCTGGACAGGAAGTCTGAGAGGGTGGGACCATTGAGCCTATCTGCATCCGTGTGTGTATAAAGACGAGAGAGGCGAGCGCCAAGCAAGTGGGAATGAGAGATGAGATAGGACGATGCCATAGAGGCTAGAAGAAGAAACACCATTGGTGCGCCAGTACAGACAGGTCCTGAGGGCGGGGTGATAAAGTGATCGGAGTTTGAAAAGACATCGCACACGGTGTAGAGACGACTAGAACGACCAAGGGCATCTGATACTTGTCGGGGTAAAGAGATGAAGGGAAGAGTTTCTTGGAATAACAAGTGCATGTAGATGATGTATGGTTTTTTAGGCGATACACACTTGAGTCAGGAATATGTTTCTAACCCATTCCTGAGTGTTTCTCAAGTAGGGGCATCTATGAGAATGATAAAATCGGCGTACTCTCTCTTTGTCAAGCAGGTCAGGAGGGTTCAACAATGCCGTATCCGCCCATTTGATCAACGTGTGTGAGGCATTGCTATTATCGTTATTATTATTATTAGGGACCAAGCCCCCAATACTTCTCTCCCTGTACCTCTAAATAGTCTGTGAATACGAACGTTTCATCTCGAATCGCTCTGTCCTTTCATCTAGGGATAAAGATCAAGGAGGGGTAAAGTACGTGTTTGGGAGTTACCATGCGGTGCCTCAAGACACAGAGCCCCCGTTTACACCCATCCGGACCACATGTATCAGGCTTTACGATGCAAGGACTACGACGTGCAGGTAGTATGCCTATCCCACAATGGGCTCATATATACGTACACAGACATACAGATCAATATCAATTGGCATCATGGAATAATAATAAAAAGAGGCCAAATCTTCATCCGCTTCCCCGATGAAACACATACTCCAAGATTGATTAATCAATCCGCTTGTACATCTCGTCCAGCTGATCCTGGAAGGTCTCTTGGACCTCCTTGCGCTTCATCTTCTGAGCAGCGGTAAGAAGGTTGTTCTCGGCGGTCCACTCCTCCTCGCAAAGGTAGCAATCGGCGATAAGTTCAGTGCCCTTGAGGCCACCAGCCTTGGCCTCGGCAACGATTTCCTTGAGGAGCTGCTGTCGGACCTTGGGGTCCTCACAGGCTTCGTGGAACTGGAGGTTGCCCTTACCCTGGGACTTTGCGACACGGAGAACCTCCTTGGCAATGGGGTGGATGAGGGCGACGGCCGAGTGGTGGTAGGAGTTGGCGCAGACACAAATGTTGCCCACGGCCTGACAGGACTTGTAGACGGATTCGAGCTTCTCCAGAGCAATGTACTCGCCATTGGCCAGCTTGACGAGGTTCTTCTTACGGTCGATGATGGAAAGGAGACCATTATCGTCAAAGGAACCAATGTCTCCGGTCTTGAACCAACCATCTTCGGTGAAGGCCTCCTCGGTCTCCTTTTCCATCTGGTAGTAGCCCTTGGTGACGGAGGTACCGCGGATCCAGACCTCACCTCGGGGATGAGGCTTATCGGAGGAGGTGTAGCCGGCATCGGGACAGTCAACCAACTTGACCTCGACACACGGGACGGGGGCACCGGTGCGACTGAGCTCAAAGGCTTCTGGGGGAAGGATGGTGCACATACCACAGGTCTCGGTGAGGCCGTAACCCTGGAGAACAGTGCACATGATGGTAGAAAGGAGCTTCTGGGACTCCCGAGAAATGGGGGCACCACCACTCAGGACGTAGCGAAGACGTCCACCGGTCTGATCCTTAACGGATCGGAAAATGGGATTGGCCCAGCCGGAAGGGATACCGGCCTGGGTACAGGCCCACTTGGCCTTGCAGGCGGCATTGAAGATGGCCCGGACAATGGGGTTGGAGTTGGAAACCTTGTCCATGACCCCCTTACGGATCTTGTCCCAGACGGCAGGAACTCCGGCCATGAGAGTGGGTCTCAGAGCGCGGATATCACCCTTGCACTTGCGAACGGAGATGTCGGATAGGGTGCGAGGAGAGCCGTAGCCCAGGGAGACGCCCCAAAAGATGCACACGGTCTCCACGGCAAACTCCAGGACGTGGGCTAGGGGAAGATAGGCCAGAAGGGTATCCTTTTCTCCGACATGGAAGCCCAGGATGGCCTGGACCCCTCCAATGGTGCCGACCAGATTGGCGTGGGTAAGGAGGACACCCTTGGGGGTACCGGTAGATCCGGAGGTATACATGATGCATGCAAGGTCCTCGGGCTTGGGGGGGGAAGGCAGGGATGAGGTTATCCTTGCCCAGGGCACGGATCTCATCCAGGGTGTGGTAGGAGGGGTGGGAGTCACCTTCGGAGGAGGCGGTGTCCTCCTGGGCCTTGGTAGAGTCTTGAGCGGAGCCATTGTGCACAATGTGCTTGAGATGAGGGGCCTTGCCGATGACCTTGATAGCGACCTTGAGAAGATCGGGGTTGGTGAAGAGGACAGAGGCCTTGGTCTGGTTCAGGGCATGAAGGAGACCTTCCTCACCCAGGGTGTCATAGGCAGTAGCAATGGTGATGGACTGCTGGAAGCAGGATTGAGCCATAATCATCCAATCGGCGGAGGTGGCGGCAAAGATGATGAGTCGGTCCTGAGGCTGCATGCCAATCTTGAGGAGACCCGAGGAGATGAGGCCACAATCCTTGACGACCTCGTTGTAGGATTTCCAGGTATAATCCCCGAGGGTAGGGAAAGTCCAGGTTTTAGTCTGGACCTCGCCGTTCCTCGTGACCTGGGTTTCCTCCTCGACCGAGCCGAGGACGGGACGGGTTCCGAAGAGGGGTTTATCACCAAAGCGCTCGGCTGATACATGAAGAATGTCGTACAGGGTCTTCATTCGCTCGTCGGGGGTTTCAACAATCTTATCAGGGGAGATGACGGACCGGTACACGGGGGATTCACCCTTCTGGGCCTCTCCAACTGGGATGGAGAAGGGGGCTTGTGTGGTCATTTGAGGCTAAGGAGTAAAGATAAGAGTGAGAGTGAGAGTAGGTGTTGGGAAAGTGGGGATGGGAGGGAATTAAGGGCAATGAGAGCTGATCAGGAAACAGTAAGAGAGTGGAAGGGGGGAGGAGGGGTGACAGGGAGGGGGAGTGAGAAAGGTGGGTTGGATGACCCTTACTTATAGAAGAGTGTGACAAGGGCATGATGATGAAGCCTTGAGGGTGGAGAGCGCATCGAGACGTGGTGATGGTGATGGTGGTGAGGTGGGGCATCCATCCCCGAGGCCTGGGAGGAGCTGAAGGATAAGGCCCAAAGGAGTATGGGTGTGTGCCTGCCAGGCCGGGGGTGTGGGGGTGGGTGGCTGGTCGCTCTTGATGATGGTCATGTCACCGCTGTGCCCCACCACCCCACACCTACCATGACACACATACACACACACACACACACACACACATACATTGTGGGTACTCGCGCCCGTCGGTCTTTTTTTTCTCGCTCTCTCTCCTCTCCATCCCTTATGAAGCACAGTGTCACTTTATGTGTGTGTGTGGGGAAGACGTGGGGTGGGTGGGGAAGTGTGCAAGTCGTATGGGAGAAGGAACAGTGTGAAGGAGGCATAGATAAGATAGAGTGAGTTAAGTATGTGGGGAGGAGGATTCATTCACGCACACACACACTGAAAACTGGACTGGCCATGTTATACAGATTGGTACAGCATTGTATCTTAATCTGACATCTCCATTCTGCACAGAACGGTCAAAGGTTACTCCTACCAATCATAGCCGCTGAAGCTCCCTTTCCTCTTTATTCATGTTGCTTTTGCTAGACCAAACGTGAAGGATTATCCTTTTGGAAGGTCGTGAGGACAAATAAGGTCATCTCTTCAGGAGGCCAGTGCTGCCGTATCAACGATGTGGCAACCACCCTGGAGTTTCGAGCGAGTGCGGTGGATGCTCGCATGGAGCGTTGTGCCGAGTCTGCCTAGTCATACCCATCTCTTCCCAGCACATAATGATAATGCGAATAATATGGCAGGACGCATGGACGGGAGAGAGGATGGACCGATCTTCCGTCCTTTTGTAGCTGCTTTCCTTAAGTCTCTGTTGATAGCGCGAGAGACAGTGTTACATGCTGGAGCATCCAGGTGTAGTAAAATACTTGACAGCAGCATCATGCTGAAGGGTTTCTACACATATATATATATATTTAAATTGATGTACTACTGGTGAAATACTTCGTTGTACACACAAACCATCGTTTCCTTTATCGTGTCTGATACATTCTACACGCTAAAAACCCCAATTCACTCATTTATGGAGCAGCCGTCCAAGCCATCAGACAATACCTGTAGTTTTTATATATCCTTGCACTATTTCTCGTTTTGAAATATCATAATGACTTTTCGTTTACTTTTCGCTCTGCATCAGATTTCTACAAGCGCTCCCCCTCCCCCTCCCCCCATACACACATGTACACCTGCCTCGGTCCTGGCACCCCTCTCCCACTCCTCCTCAAGCCCCTAAAGCCTTGAGACCCGGGAATGTGGAACGTGCAGTCCTTGGTCCTTTCAACCTTCCTCTTCGCTTTGTTATCGTTTGTTTCTTACTCTTCATCCCCCAACCCCTCCCCCCTTTTCACATGGCCTTTTCTTTCCTCAGGTGGCCCTTCACCAACTTATCGCCTACACACAAAAAGTACTTGGCTGATGGCAAGTGCTTTCCAGTGTTTGAGCACACAACCCTCCCCAAGTCTCACTCAGCTCCCCCTCTCCCTCTCTAGCCTTCCTCTTGGTCGTCTCCCAGGTCCTCTTTTACAAGGGGCTCAAGTACCTCATGGCCAAGATGAACCCAGATATTGCAAAGAGACAGGAAAATCAAAAAAGGAGCAAGGAGATCCTTGGACGTATTGGTGTCAAAGATCTCAAGCTGGATCAGTATGAGGATGTTATTGCTGCTGAAGTCGTTCATCCTGATGAAATTGATGTTGATTTTAATGGTATGTCCTGTACTCTTCGCATCTCTCTTTCCCTTCATAACATCTCATCCCCTCCCAAATAGATGTCGGCGGTCTGGATTCAATCATCCAGGATCTCCAAGAATCCATCATCCTGCCTTTGACCCATCCTGAACTTTTTACCAGCGCCACTGGTCTTCTTGGGACCCCAAAGGGAATCCTCCTGTACGGGGCTCCTGGATGTGGAAAAACTATGATTAGTAAGGCCTTGGCCAAGGAATCTGGTGCCACCTTCATCAACCTCCGTCTCTCCACCCTGACCAATAAATGGTTTGGCGAGTCCAACAAACTCATCATGGCCCTTTTCGGTCTGGCCCGAAAGCTCCAGCCCTCCATCATCTTCATCGACGAGATAGACTCCTTCCTTCGCGAACGTCGAAGTACCGATCATGAGGCCATGGGCATGATGAAGGCCGAGTTCATGACCCTATGGGATGGTCTGGTCAGCGGTAAGGACTCTCGCATCATCATCCTCGGAGCCACCAACAGACCCTCCGACATTGACCAGGCCATCCTTCGTCGTATGCCCAAGCGCTTCCAGATCTCCCCTCCCTCCCCGGAGCAGCGGGAGAGTATCCTTCGCATCATCCTTCGAGACGCTTCCCTCCATCCTGATCTCACCATCTCTCGTCTTGTTTCCATTACCGAGGGCTTCTCCGGTTCCGACCTCAAGGAAATGTGTCGTCATGCCGTTATGATCCCCCGTAGGGAGTACATTCGTCAGCAATTCCCCAATGGTCTTCCCAAGGGCTCCCATCCCTCCTCCTCCCCCGCTCCCTCTCAGCTGGACATGTCCAGTGTCCGTAATGTCTCTCTTGCAGACTTTCTCTCCTATCGTGCCAACGAATCTGCCTCCTCCCGTCTCTCCACTCAGTATGTCCCGACCCAGGAGGAGCAGGATTAATTGTCCACTTTTCTCACTGCGGGCTTAAGGGTATTGCGATGAATAGAAGCGTGTGTTGATTTCTTTTTTTCTCTTATCATTCTCATTCTCATTCTCATCCTCATCATCATTCTCTACCTCTACCTCTATTCTATATCCCCATCCACACAGGGATCAGCGACTCTGCTTTATTCTCTACTCCTTCCCCCCTCTCTCTCTACTGCCATATCATCCTATTCGTCCATTCGGCATCATACATACGTTCCTTCATCTTACCGCCACCTCGGTCTCTCCTCCTCACCCAGTCCGGTTAGGGAGGATCGTCGTCGGCGTGGTCGGGTCACTCGACCTGGTCCGACCGGGCCGAGACTACCTGGTGTGTCTGCAGGTAGGTCCCGAAGCATCGATACCCTTCTAGCCCCACCAAACCCTCCCCTAGTCCCCATCCCCTCATCACTTGACCTCCTCATCTCCCCGGGCCTCGGTAGGGAGGGGTGACCCTCTTGATACTCAAGCGCTCTCGTCATCAAACCCCCCCCGAACCCTGCCCCACCCAGTGTGACCCTCCTACGGCTTCCTCCCTGAGCCATCCGAGAACTCGGCCCTCCAGTAGGGAGGAAGAGGTTCCGGGACCGTCGTCTCACCGAACCTTCTCGAAATGGTCCAGTCCCCTGAATCCCCCGCATTCCTAGTCTCCCCTGGCCCCCCCCTTCCCCAAGCGTATCAGGGAAGGAGGGGGCTTGACCTAAAAAACGACTCGATTCCTGTTCCTGTTCACCCTCCTGCTCATCCTCTTGCATCCTCTCATCCCCCTCTCCATCTACCTCCATTGCATCCGCTTCTCCCTCCAGTTTCTCCAGTGCCTCCTTCATCCCGCCTCCGTTCCCTTGAGCTATCCCCCCTCCCCCTCCGGGATCCAGATCGTCCATCCGGACTTCCCCACGAGAGGAGGATCGAAGACTCGATCGAGACGACGGTCGGGGAATCGGGGAGGGGATACGGGTGGGGGTATCGAACTTACGAGTAAACGCCACCGTCCCTGGTTCAATCCCGCCACCCATTGACCCCGACCTTCCTTTCCCACCCAATATTAATGAAGACGAGGGGGAGGAGGAGGAGGTGGGAGGGGAGGCGGACGGACTGGGCGTCGCCGTCGGTGATCTCTTGGGGATCCCGGACCCTCGTCCATTCGCCTTTAATCGGTCCATCGTCCGGGGGCTCACTAGAGTCACCGATTTTTTCATCCCTCCTTTCTCCTTCCCCGGATCTCGTAAGCTCGATTTGAGCAGCGGTCCCTGCGGAAGGGATAATCCTTGCGTCATGGGTGCACCCTGGGATATGGAGACACCCTGGGGCATGGGAATCCTCGTGCTTCCCTCTGATACCGTCGCTGACCTTCCACTGGCTCCAGTGGGTGTGGAGGAGAGGGCTGCTGCTGCTGCTGCCGTAGCTTGTACTTCTCTTCGCACTAGAGCGGCCACCGTCGCGGACGTAAGGGTTGAGTGCCTTCGGCGGCCCTTGGCTGGGGAAGAGACAATTCTCACTAGCGTGGGTGGACTAGGCCCTGTTCCTTGGGATGCTTCCCCCATCCCCCCAATCCCCAGTCCATCCACATCATCCTGATTCCTTGAGCCTCGACGCGGCGAAGAGGGCACTCCCCCGTTCCCGTTTCCTTGAGCAAATCGACCAAGTAGACGAGTCGCCACCCCAGGCCTGGCCATCCCCGACCCGAGACTCTGTTCTTCTCCGAGGCCCGACGTGACCAAGGACTGAATTCGTTGTGTAAGCCCGGTGTAACAATGGATCCCTTGCATGTATAAGCTCTCCAAAGTTTTCGTCACTCCCTCCTCATCCCCACCTCCCGCGGGCATTGTCTTGATGTGGTCCATTGTCCCGCGTAGCAAAGAAAGGTTTCCCATGCATAGTTGTTGTAGGCCCTCTGATCCCTCCATCTCCTTGGCCAGAAGTTTCCCGTAAAGCATCGCGCTGGTCTGTGCAAAGACGCACTTGGCCTCACCATCTAGCGCCTTTCGTACCATCTCCACATATTGCTTCTGATCTTCTACTCCTACTCCCTTGGCACTGCCACCGCCTCCTTGGGAGGAAGGAGGAGCCAGAGATCCAGGGCTCGGGGGGTCCTTGGCATACAGGGAAGATGCAATGTTTCCTGCCAGACTGAGAATGGAGGCCCGGTGCTCCTCCAGGGTCTCCTCAGCTGCTTGACACCTTCCTTGACAGGAGGCCAGAGACCTTCCCACATCCCCGAGTAACCCACGCATGCGCGTCAAGTACGTGTCTGGTGGGCGGATCGTGGCCTGATCCATCATCCGACCTAGGGCCTCGACACAGCCCCGAAGCTGTCGTTCACTATTTTCCAGCACGGCGTGTAGAGTAAAGGCTGTGGCCCTCTCCCGTTCCATGGGCAGGATTTCCCTTTCGTACACATCCCGTAGCTTTCGAATATCCGGGGCAAGGAGGGATGGTATAAGCCCTGAGGACCCAGAGGAGGAGGAAGAGGAGGAGGAAGAGGTAGGTGACCCTAAGCCTTGGCCCGACATCCCCATTCCACTATCCATGGGGGTGGCTCTGGGGGTGGGGAGACCGGATTTTCCGCCTGACGGGGACCCAGGAAAGGGGTTGATCGAGACGGGCGGAGTGGGTGACGAGGCTGTTTTGAGTCGCTTCTTCAGATCCGTGATCTCTCGACGTAACTCTCCAATGATTTTGACATATTGACTAACATGCATGTTGACGGAGACAGTGTTTCGGCCTACACGGGTCTTGATATTCTTGGCCCGGTTGGCGTACTTGAGAGTGTTGAGCGTCTCCTCGTAATGGATGGGCGCTGGGGACACGCACACGATCATGACGGTTTTACAATTTCCCCCGAGGGAGTGCTTAAGAAGCCGAGTCAATTTCGAGTCTCTGTACGGGATATGACCTTGTCGGGTCTGGTCACATAGCGCATTGATACAATTACCCAGGGCAAGAAGGGACCGGTTAATGTTGGCCCCCTCTCTACGACGCTCCCCTCGATTCTGCGTTGCAGCAGCCCTCTCGCTCCCAGCAAGGTCGATAATGCTCATGGTGGCCACACTCCAGTCCTGGTGGATAGAGGCAGTCCGGGCCCGACGGCGCACATTTACCTGGAGCACCGCGTGGGACCGGGAGGAGACCGCATTGGCCTCGGTGGGGCTCATGGTCCTATTCCGATTCCCCACCACTAGCATCCTCATCACCTCTTCAGCCTATGGTGAGGAGGGAAAGGGATGGATAAGTAGGAGTTAACAATTTCTTTGTTGATCACTTGCCCCTCCCCCCCTTCTCCTCTCTTCCTGGAGTATGAATGGACATACGTACATTCTGAGGAAAATGCTGGGATAGGCCAGCAACAGTGACTCCCCGCTTCACGTCCTCTCTTAATGCCAGTCCCGGACCAGGAGCCCGTGTCCCTTCTCCTACTAGTAGATCACGGATAGCTTCGTTGTAGACTTCAAGAAAGGAGAGGGACACTTCGACAATGTCATCGGATCTGGACGCATCGATTCGGGCATAGAGTTCACGCATAGTTAGAAAAATGACCCCAGGATCCTCGGGAGTCCCACTGATCGTATGGGTCTTTCCACACCCAGTCGCCTGTAAGGAGGAAGAGGATGAGATGCGGGAAGTCCCATTTCCCCACCACCATCGTCACTTACCCCATAGGCAAAGACGGTGGCGTTGAAACCATTGAGTACACCGCTGATCAAACCCTTGGTTGTTCCCTCAAAGACCTGTTCTTGGGTGGAATCTTCATCGAGAACCCGGTCAAATCCATACCGGATATCCTTGTGCTTTTTTATTCTCCCGGCTGAACTGTATTTAGCGGCCCCCTGAACCCCACCAGAAATGGAGGCAGGCTCGGGAGGGTCAAAGACGAGGACCCGATCGCCCAGGACCTCCACGGTTTTTCGAAGTCCCGAGCCAGAGGGGGGCCCGGAGGAAAGAGAAGCACCTCCGGAGGAGAAGGAGACAGATGCACCAGCAGTATTGGATGTAGGTGGGGCCATCATAGCCTGTTCCTTTCCAGTTAGCGGTCGGACTCTTACTGCCACCAGGACGGAGGAAGATTGCTCTAAGTCCTCCCATTCCTCTGAGCCTGACGACGCATCCCCTGACCCGTACCGTCCAAGCCGACTCCCAGACCGGGATGAGGACCTGGACGAGGCCCTAGAAGGGATGCGCATAATGGCGGGGTGGAGGATGGATCAGCCGGAGCTCAGTGGAAGCGTGCGTATATGGGGCCAAGAGGGTCTAAAAGGCTTGAGAAGGGAGATGCACACAGATATGCCCTGTAGAGATGCAGGATGGACTATGGGATCACAAGCAGGTTGAATGAGATAATAAAGAGAGGAGAGGAGAGGAGAGTAGGGCTAAATAAGAGGAATGGGATGGACGGGGAGGGGGGGTGGGGGGAGGAAGAGAGATATAATGCTAGGAGGGGAGGGTCCAGGGTACAGTGTTTACCCTTGATGGTAGCTTCATCCTAGTAGGAAGCATCACCGTACTCCCATATGCACGTTTCAAACAATGTGTGGGCGCGGTGCGCTCGCGCGGAATGAGACAATGCTGGGGAAATGCTGTGATCTCAGTGCGGAGTTTGCGAGATTTGGGTCTGAATATGTTGCTGTTGCTATAGAGTGCCTGCAGGGGTGCATCAAACACACCTAGGCCCTGTACTAGTGATGATGATTACTGGTGATGATGATTAAAACTAGGATAAACAGCAACGCAAATATGAGAGAAAAATAGAATGAAGCGGTGATGAGAACTCCAAATAGCAAGAAAGACCCAACTCCCTATCCAAGAAATTGTTGCCCTTTCCCTGTCTAGGCAGCGGCTTGCTCCCGACGAGTAACAACGATCTTGATGTGTTTGGGATGGATGAGGTAAGGGACACCGAGGACGGGCTTACCCGTAGAGTTCTCGATGCTCACCCAAGTAAAGGCGCGGACCAGCATCATGAGGATGATGCGAATCTCCGCCAGAGCCAGACGTTGACCGATGCACGATCTGGGTCCAAGACCAAAAGTGGTCAGCGGGACCTGTTTACCATTGGGGCCAGGGGATAGCTGACGCTCAGGTCGGAAAACCTCAGCATCCTCACCAAAGGTCTTAGGATCCCTGTTGACTGCCCACATGTTTCCGATGACACAGGTGCCCTTGGGGAGGAATTGTCCACAGGGCATGACCACGTCTTCGGTAGTGAGGCGTTCGGGGAGTCGACCGGTGGCCGGGTACAATCGGAGGAATTCCTTGATCACGGCATCCAGAAACGGAATGTCATGAGAGGCCCGGGGAATATCATCATCGTTGGCCAGGGCCTCCAAAACACAGGACCTCACTTTATCCTGAACATCCAGCTTCTGACCGAGGAGGTAGATCAGACGGGAGATGGTGGTAGTGCCTGTATCATGTCCGGCCATGAAGAAAATGTTCATGTTATCACGCATTTCCCTGTCCGTCATCACTCGTACCCCCTTTTCACCCGATTCATTCGTGATTTTCTGCCCTTCCAGGAAGGATCCTAGAAGATCACGGGGAATTGGCTCGCCCCGGGCCTGCTTGGCCCGACGATCATTGATGATGGCGGAGAATCTTTGGTCAAACTCTTCAATATCCTGGAAGGTCTTGCGCCTCCAGGGGTTCCAGGGTCGGTCGGCGAAGGTGAAGAAAAAATATCTCATCTTGAGCACTTCTGACATGATAGATGAATGCAACCGGCCAAAGGGAGAGTGTTCCTGGGTCAGACCACCAAAGTCATGGGTAAAGATGATTTGACCAAGAGTATCCAGTGTATAGCTAGTGGGGGAGTGGAATCAGCTTTGGACGTTTTATCCAGCCACGTTTCCCTCTCAGCAGCAAGATAACCTACCGAGGAATCCAATGCATAAGGTCAATGACCTCACCCTCCTTCCTTGACCAGATATTCAGGAGAGTTTCGCTGGTGCCCACAATCTTTGTCAGGTCCCATTGAACCTTGAAGGCGGGGGTAGCGGTCTTGCGGAAAAAGTGCCATTCCGCCCCATTGGAGAAAAGGACATTATACCCAAGCCACTGATGGGCCAGAGTCCCTCGAAGAACATCGTTGAGAAGCACCTTTGAAAAGATAGCTGTAGAAGGGGGGGAGAGGGAGGGCGAAAGGTTGGATTATGAAGGGTCAATGGGATATGAACGAGAGACTGGTCAAAAGAACGGGGTAACAAAGGACATACTGTGCTGATCACTCATGAATTTGAACCCGGTCATATCATTGACATGAACGCACCAGCCAAGAGGAGGTTGCCATTCCTATGGAAATGATCGTTTTCAATGAGTGTTAGTACTTAAGAGATCATTAGCACGGTAATTGGTGAGCCCCAATAAACCGTTTATGAGTACAGGAGTCGCCTTACCCGGGTCAGTTTGTGCTTGCTGTGGATGGCCCTTCCGGTAATCTCATACCGATCATCAAAGCCAACCCCGGTGAATTGACAGTAGAGATTGTGAAGAGTTGGAATACATGGAAGATGCTGGAGGGCCGAGGGACACCTGGCCCATTTCCACCATGCCCAGCCTAGTCCGCATCCAATGATGGAGGCTAGGATGGTAAATTCAGAAGGGATGGAATCCATGATGAGCGATTCCATTGGAGATGAGGGTGTATTTGAAGGCTACAATGCAACAAGCGAGAGGAAGGCGTGTACAGGAGGCGACGACTCGGGAAAACCGAGAGGAAAGGAGGATGGGGTAAGGGAAAATGAAGAAAAGATAAGACTAAACAATGGGGAGAGCTGCTCGCAAAGTCGGAGGAACGGGGGTAAGGGGGCAGGGGGCGGGGGGGAGGGGGAGGGGGGACAAGTACAATTCCAGACTGGTGTGGTGGTCTACCCCGGTCCTTTTAATGGTGAGTGCCCAAGGAGCCCTATCGTGATGCAGCATTCAAGGCTCCTTTTTCTTTCTTCCTCCCACGAACTGAGCTGTGCTTAACGAGGAATAATTGGTGCCATTCTCTAGGCACGTGGGGATAGAGCAAAGAGAGTTGCGTGATGGGTGGCGAGTCTGAGTATTTCACGCTTCCAGCATAGCCCATTGCAAGAATCAAGGTACTCTTGACAATGGCATCCGCGCAAACCATTCAAATGTGAGCGGAGCTAACACGGGAGATTCACCTGACCCTGAGCAGCTGAGCCTCACGGTAGAAAACTGGAAAAAAAATATTCGCGGACTATTACCAGAGGAGCCGGTCTGCTTAGGGCCAAGGTGTGTGGGAGGAGAGTTGGATGAATCGGATTGATATACTCCTACTAATAGAGGAATGGAGGGGTGTGTGAGAGGAAGGATGTGGAGGCCAGTTCTACGACGAATACCAAAGAAAAGGATCGCCCAGCCCTAGAACAGACGCCAGAGGGCCAAGAATAACAAGGGAGTATCCAAAAGAATAGCCGGGCCCCAGGGGCAACCAATAAAGGAAAGAAACGGAAGGAGACAAGGGAAGGAATACAACACCGTGCCCCTAGTGGGGCATTCGCTGACTCGACTCTGTATATGCCCTTCTTAGAATCAACTCGGACGCCCTCTGACCTGAGACGGACAGACTTTTGGTCGGTCAAAGCCCCCCCACAAGAAACCAATGTCTTCATACACATCTAGATCAAACGAATACGTGTTGTTAAGATGTTGGCTGAATGAGCAAAAGTCATCTTTTTTATATACTGGTATCATCCTATTTTGGCCTTGGAACGGCATGTAGACTAAAATGATAGTATGACCCAATAGCTCTTTGATTGAGATAAGTGTATGCAGGTAGGACAGATGGAGTAGATAGTCCGCTTAAAAGTCTAAAAGATGCGACTAGAATATTGTCATTCGACCCTTCTGGATGATCTGCTGCTCCCTGACGGAACTATAAATTGGAATTCCCTTTGCAGGAAGGATCCAAAGGCTTTTCATCCATGCAGAGTATCCTTCATGGCGGACACGAAACAGAGCATAGTCAGGGAACATACGAAAAAAGCGGAGTTTCAACAGGGTAGACGGAGTTTCAGAGGAAAAGGTGCAGTCGGTCAATTTCCCCGTAGCCAATGGCAGGGTCCATCCATGTCTTTTTAAATACGCCCCATGAAAGGAACCGCAGATATTGACTGTCGGTTAAATACACCACCATGTCGCTTCCTCGCTTCACTCCCCCATCACTTTCACTTTCACTTCCTCCCTCTTTCTCTCTCTCCCTTTCTTCCTTCCCATCACTTGAGCTTTTCTGCTTTACCTCTCTTCTTTACTCTGAGATTACGTCTTCTTTTCCTCCTCTTCTACTTTCCCTGAACGACACTCCTCAAAACCCTTCATCCTGAACTCCCCCTCACCAATCGAATCATGCGCCTCCCCTCCCTTCTTCTCAGTCTACTTGTCTTGGCCTGCTATACTCTAGCCCCTGACCCTAGAGTTACTCTAGAAGAAACTTACAAGAATCAAATGGACGATCTAGTCCGCGAGATGACTGGAGCAGACGGCAAGGGTCTTCACACATGGTTCGACCTTGTGGATGAGAAGGAATTGAATGACCTCGGAAGGTCCATTGAGCGTTTTACCAAGCATTACGGAAAGTTCAAGAAGCTTCCTCTTTCAGCACCCAAACCTGAAGATCACCGGCTAGAGCCTTCGTATTGGCGGAAAAAGGCAATGAAAATTGCCGAACGCCTCCTGATTTCATCGGAAAGAGTATCCAAGCTTAATATCGTTATTGAGCTATGCGCCCTCGAAGATCACAAAGGGGGATCTTATGTAGACAAGGTTCGATGCGCAAATGTGATTAGTAAAGCTATGCCCTCTCTCTCCCACGCCGTCAAACGCCTTCCCATCCTCTACAAATACCTGGATAAAATCCGCGCCTATAGTAGCGAGGGCAAACATGCCACACTCTCCGCACGTGACCCACATCCTTTCCCAAGAATCCTTCGTGTGGAGCTCTCCAATGCAGGAAAATACCGTGATGCAATTATTCATGGCGAAAAGGACCTGAGCGATGCGCTAAATTCTCGTAATGCGCCTACTATCACCGAATTACCCTTCAAATCCTATGACGTTCAGCAAACGCTTATGGTTCTTCTCCCTCACTATTACCACCACCTTCGCCTCTACCGGGTCGCTGCTGACCTGGCACTTAAATGCCGGAGTAAAAACCGTCAGCCGTTAGACTCTAGCACCGTCAAATTTTACGAAAAAGAGATAGAATCATATCGCATCCTTGATGTCCTTCCCATCTTTGGTTTCAAGATAGGCTATCTTAAAAGTATAAAGCAGGACTCAGTGAGCGACTTAAGGCGACTTCTGTTGGATTCTCAGGAGGGCTCCCCTTGTGCATCTGCGTCAGTTAAGAGGATATATTCGTACCTCACTGAGTTCCTTTTTTTCCTTAATAAGACGCCTGAAGGAATTGAGCATGAGTTGAAAAGACTGTCCAAGAGGATGAAAGAATGGATTGAGGCCTAATGACCTTTGTGAACGGGCTAGGAGGAGGGGTTATTTTCTTCAGGCCTTTTACCATTGGAATGTGGCTCTCCTTCCCCCGTTGGCGCTTCTAGTAATGCACCTTGCTCCATATACTGTCCAGGTTAAAGAGCAAAAAAATCAATCTCTTGTGACGTGCAAAACGGCAAAGAGTTTTCGATCTGCTGGTCCTTAAATAGATACGACCTTGATCCCCAATCGGTTCGTTTGGTTGACTTGTTGGTATCATGGCAGGAAATGTGGGCGCTGTGTTCTATTTCATGTCTACTTGTAAAGGGCATTGGAAAGACCAAGCGAACAAAAGAGGCGCCATGTTCAGCAATGGAAGGCTTAATCAATGAAGGCCGTTGTAGTGGGCACTGAAGGGAATTGGTTTACGCCTTGGTACTAGCCTAGAAGGGCTAGAACCGTGATCTTCCCGAGGCGAGCAAAAAATACTTAAATTTCTCTTATGCTTCAACATGAATGGTTAAATTCATTATTAAAACAATAGAGACCTTGGGTAAAGGGGTTCAAAATATGAATAAAATCAGCAGATATTAGATAAACCTCACTACTTCCGAATCTAGACCAAGTTGAGTTTAACATAGAAAGCGCATATGATCATCCAATCAAACGCAATGCGGACTGTATCAAGACATCGGCCATCTCTTTATTAGAAGTCGTTATCTCCTGGCGAAGGATGCATCAACTTTGATTTATCTGTCTATAAGGATTACATTTAGCTATTAATCCTTAAATTTGGACCATCAACCTTGTGTACCTTGACCATGTATCCTAATGCCCCATCCGCCATCCACAAAGAGTATTTTTTGTTTATTCATGCACCGCACTTGCCCTCCTCCTGTCGACACCACTAGGTCGTGTCGCTCGGTGATCACTGGTACTACAGCTAGTCAGGCAGATATGACTAGGCGCAGTGTGGATACCTAGCGAGGCAAGGCGCGCAAAAGTACGACCGTGTCTATCGTCCCTCTCTGCGGGTAAGGAAGAGGGTCGTTCTCCTTGTCATCACCTCATCTCTCCAACATCTTCCTCATGGCTCCAGTAAGTAGGAATCGCTTTTTTGCTGATCTGCCGCTCCTCACTCCTCCTCTTCCTCCCTCTTGCCCTGAGCGCAGTTTGTTCCTGTCAACCCCAAGCCCTTCCTCACCGACCTAACCGGGAAGCTTGTGTATGTCCGACTCAAGTGGGGCACAGAGTATAAGGGCTACCTGGTCTCCACTGATTCGTACATGAATATTCAGGTAGGGATCCTTGCGTTCTGGGAGAGCATGCTTGTTTCCATCCTAGTCGCTGACGATCACTGCCATCTCGGATCGCCGATCTTAGCTGGCCAATGCAGAGGAGTACTTGGATGGAGAATGCAAGGGAACCCTTGGTGAAGTGTTGATCCGGTAAGTAGGAGACTCTTGCTTTTTCCACTATTTCCCCCTGCTCAACCACTCACTCCTCATTTGAACCCTTGGCTTCATACTGCAGGTGCAACAATGTCATGTACGTTCGGGGTGCTCCTGATAACACCAAAGAGTCCAAGGACGAGGAGGATACGGCTTCAATGGAGGAAGGGGAAACATCCTGAGTCTGCCCGTGTGGTCAAGCCATCGTTCTTGGCAATATGGTACATGGTTAGGATAAATCCGCAATACATAGCCCCGTCTTCCTTTTATGTCAATGTCCCAAGTCGTGTCTGATGTATTTTTGGAGAGATGTCTAGGGACCAATGTGTCTATGACTGCGTTCTGGATGTAGGTACGCTATGAATATCCTCGACCCTGATCTGCATCATTATAGAATAGCGTTCTACGACGGTAAGGGATGTTCGGCTGAACAGGTCAAGCTATCCCAATGATGGGTAGGGTCAACGCGTCCAGCGTCCTGGACCCATCCTCAGGCTTTTCAACGCGTCTCCCCAAATAAAATAGCACGCAGAAAGCACCAGAGCCTACTGTGCCCTCCCCTATCCCCTCTTAACGATATGATTCCTTTTCCATGAGGCAAAATAAAAAATGGGGCTTTGATGCATTGTAAGCCCATATTTTCTCCCCTCTCTTCCTATCCCATCCTTCTCTTCACCCACACACACACACTATCCATATCGATGAGGCGTGCCTGTCCATGACTTTAGCCTTTGCTAAACATGCGCTTTCCCTGGGGAAGATCATTCTTCCCCCATGTGATCCCCTTCTTCATGGCCATCTCCCTCTTCGTTAAAGGGATACTCAAAGGGTTCGGGAATGTCGGTCTCCTCTTCCTCGGCCTCGGGATCCTCTTCATCCTCCTCATCCTCATCGTCCGTACCGCCTCGACCAAGGAGTCCAGGGCGTAGGAGGCCGGCAGGGCCTGACGCATGACCACCGGCGCCCATGGCCTCAGCCAGACTGGTGGGTCCCGACCCAGTGGTACGACCAGCACCATGTCGACCAGTGGTACTGGAGGGAGTGGCCATGGCGATGACCTTGGGCATACGTGTGGCAATGAGGGCCCTGGTCTGGTCGGGCTTATGATCCTCGAGGAGCATGACACCCAATTGAATCCTCTGACGGATGGGCGTGTACCGAGCATCGTTGGGGAAGTGAAGGTACTGGACCTGACCGGGCATGACTCGACGCATGTTACCCACTTCCTCACTCTCGGGCTCAGGCTCGGCTTCCTCTTCGGCCTCCTCTTCCTTCTCGGCGCCCTCGACCTCCTCCCCCCCGGCGCCCTCGGTCTCCTCGCCCTCCTTGCCCTTTCCAGAGGCAGCAGCCCGCTTTGCCCGGGCTTTGGCCCTGGCGGTGGTGGAAAGAACGGCGGTGGCCACCTTTTCCACTCGGCTCTCCTGCGGAGGCTTGATGGCAGCAGGATAGGCAAAGGTGGAGGGACGGCAGGCTGAGATGAAGGTGAAATCAGGGACGGTCAGATCTTGAGTCAGACCAATGACGGCAGTAGGGGTCAGGGCGAGGGAGAGGAAGTGGGTGAGGGGGAACCAGGACCAGAGTTGGGTGAACATCATGAGACCGACAACGGCCCCGGCGTCCAAATGGCCAGCACCACCATGGGCACCGCCCAGAGAGATGGTGCAGTTGCGGCCTCCAGCATCAATGATACCTTGGGCGAGAATGGCGCCAAATTTAGCCAGAAGATACTCGTGTTTATCGGCAATCCGTTCCTGGAAGAGACGACGGATCGCAGTGGCCTTGGGACTGGTGTGATCAGTGTGTTGGATGAGGATGAGGGCCAGGGAGATGAGGGCTCCTTGACGGACATAGTCCACGGGATCCTTGGTCATGGGTTCGAGTAGATCTACGGCCGCCTCCAGACCCGTACCGGCACAAGCAATGCCTAGAGCCAGAGTAGCTCCGTACCTTACGTGAGCATTGTAGGATTCACTGAGAAGTTGAACCATCCTCGGAACCTGCTCGGGCCTACGGAAGAGGATGAAGCCAAGAGAGGTAACGGCAGCCCGACGGACATCGTCATTGACATCAGAGACGGCAACGTGAAGGAGGAGACGAATGGCCGCATTGTTCCCAGTTCCGCAGTAGGCCAGACCCACCATGTGCATGGCCCCGTACCGAAGTAGAGGGTCCTTGTCTGCTTGAAGTTCCTGGATCAACGGGTCAGCCAGACCCTCCTTACCATATTGGGTCAGGGCTAGGGAGAGACCAAGGGCCCGAATGATCTTTTCGTGCTGGGTTTCATGAGCATACTCTAGCATGTCTCGGACCACATCGCCCTGATCGCCATACCCAAGCATGAGAAGACCCATGCCGAGGGCAGCTCCTTCCCCCTCAACAGCGCCATCTCCGTACATGACGGACCGGAGATCCTCAAAGGCCTCTTCATCATGACTGGAGAGACCGGCAAGGCCAAGGCCAAGACAAGCACCATGACGGATGACACTGTCATCATGGGTGTTGATGACCTGACGAAGGTACCTGAGGATCTTGGGGGTCCCTTGGTTAGCGTGGATCATACCCAGGGCATACAGAGATCCTCCCTCGCTGTGGGCAGAGGCGGAGGGGGAGGCTGCGGCAGCGCCTGGGGCAGGGGCAGTAGTGCCCTCCGACTCACCCTGGGCTTCGGCGGGGAGATAGGGCTTGAGGAGAGTCATAGATTGGTGGAGATGACCCTTATGGATGACACCAAGGGAGGCAGTGGCGGAGAATTTGGCCCAGTTCTTGGCGCGACCCAACCATTCAAGGTTACGACGGAGGAAGCGGTCCGAGGTGGTACCGGCGTGCATGATACCATTGGAGAAGGTGACGGCGGTGTGGAAGGCCGAGTTGGTGGGGGCGCCCGAGTCCTTGGTGGCCTTGAGGATCTGAAGGTTGGTGTGGTTATTGCGGTAGAGGAACTCTAGGTAGAGCTGGACGGTGCGATCACCCTTGAGGATGTCCCGGACGTGTCCGAGGGGAGTAGTTTTCGGGTTTCTCCTTTCCTGGGTATCGCTGGTTGCCTCGGCCTCATCCTCGTTTTTAATCTCCTCGGCTTCCTGATCGGTCGGGGGAGGGAGGTGATGGAGGACCTGACGACGGAATTGCTGGGAGGCCGTGGCTTCGACATCAAAGGCGACCTGGTAAGCGATGCCAGGACCTTTGGGGAGATCCTTTTCCAGGATGGAGGAGAGCATGTCGGCACATGCCTTGGGCTCTCCTAGATGGACGTAGCAGGTTGCAGCGGTGATGAAATCCGGAGAGGGGAGGGAGCGAAGGAGGCGGGCGATGAGGCTGAGTACCTCATTTCGGAAGGTGAGGTCGGTAATGAGTTTCATGGCAACGTCCAGGACGTACTCGAGGATGGAGGGGTCCCCAGATTGGTGGATAGACTTTTCAATGATGTCCAGCCTCCTGGACTCCAGGGCAATGCCGATGGCCTAGGGAAAGGGAGGGTAGGATGAATGAATGGGGAAGAGGAGGAAGGTACTGTGTTCTCTGATGATCTTACCTGACAATATTCGCCAGAGGCGAGACACCGATCAAACATCTGTTCAACAATCCCACGTAGCCTTGGGTCCTCTTCCTTGACCTCGAGCCCCCCAGCCTTCTTACTGGAAGCGGAGGCCAGTTTGGCGGAGTAAGCAGCTTGTCGTTGAGCGGTGTACTCTTCGATAGCACGGGACACCAAGGTCTCAATGTAGGAGTCGGAGGAGATGGAGGGATCAAAGAGGTCACCAGCGTGCAGGGCATAGGTCAGGGATTCCTCATAAGCACCCAGATAGTAGTAGACTTTGGAGGCGACCAGAGCAGCCAGGGGCCTTGAGGGGAAATCGGTATCCTCGTAGAGGATCTCACTGAAATGCGGAAGGAAGGGGGGGAGGGGATGAGGGATGGAGTGGAATGATAAGGAAGATCGGAGCGGATCAGAGCACTTACATTTTGGCAATCACATTGGAGATTTCAGACCAGAAGAGGGTGACTAGAGAATTGAGCTGTTGTAGGGCATAGACCTGGAGCTCCTGTTCGTCCTCGTCCAGCAGAGAGATGACGCCACCTACAGCGGGGAGAAGGGAGGGAGGATAGGTAAGTTAGATCAGTGGTTGAGAGGGGAGCCTTCCAAGGATTTACCAGCCGAGGTAAGGGTAGCCATGGTGGGGATGATGAGAAAGTGGGATGACGGGGATAAGAGGGGGGTTGGGGGATGGAGAGGGAAAGGATGGAGGGGGGAAGGATGGATCAAGAGGAGGAGGAAGGCTTTGTTGGTGGGAGGAGGAGAGGGTGAGGGAGTATTCAAAGGCCTAGGAAGAGGGGAACGCGGAGGTGAACACGTAGTGTGAGGATGGGCCGCTGAGTGTGTGTGTATATGTGTGTGTGTTATGTGTGTGTGTATGTGTGTGTGTGCGCACTGGTGTTAGTGCTGGTGTGTAGTGGCGGTGTTGACCGATGATGATGAAGAGAGCCATAAAGGCGGGAAGGGGGGGAGCCTGAGAGTGCGAGAGCACTCCGCCCTACCTTGGCTTACAACACTGACCAAGGCTGTTGACTGACTCACCGATGAAAGTGAGCGATGGTGGGCTTTATTGCAGGGTGGGATGTGTCAGTGTGTTGGTACTGAATCCCTGGGCTTTGCACCGCTTGACTGCGATGGATATCAGGCCAGCCCCCCCTCAAGCAGCTAGTGGTAGCGCAGTAGGCTGTACTGGACGCGTCATCCAACTTTCCACGACATAGCCTTGAGATTGTGATGATTCAAGAAGAGGGGAATAGGAGGCACATCAAGGAGTTCTGGGAAAGGGGTACTTCTGTATTGTTATTATTGATCTTGCTCGAGTAGGTTCGATTCTTTTCGCTTCCTCTCTCCGACCCATCTCTCACACTCCTACAGACACCCATATGTCCTCTCACGTTGTTGTCTCTGTAGATGGAGATCCACGAGCGAAAACGGTGAAAACCACCCCGGGCATGACCCTGCACGAGCTGGGCAAGCAGGCTCTGGAACAGTCGGGCAAGGCAAAGACCTCTTCTCCCTTTAATCTCAGGTAAGATCTACCTGTGCTCTGGAGAGGTGAGCGTCCATTTGAGCAGGAAGGACGATCCACCTGACCCTTCTCCCAATTGGATAGACAGGGCCGTACGACGCTCAACTCATCCTTGACCGTAAGACAAGCCCATCTGCCCCAGGGGGCCAAGCTAACTCTGAGCTTTACCGATGGGAGTACGCGTAAGTCTGAGGCATGAAGTGGTCCTCGACCCTCTCCCCTCATCCCTTTATCCCCATAGGAGCCGCTCTAGTATCGGTGGGGCTTCAGGTGGAGGGAAATCCGAGGGTTGTGGACAAATTCGCCTCTACATCCACCCTTCAGCACATTCTCGATTCCTTTCATCAGTCGTATCCGTAGGTGAAGGGATCTAGTGTGTGGGGATCCCTGCCTCTCCCCCTCTCCTACTGATCCCTCTCCTCCTCTCGCACTAATCCATCTCACCCCCCCATGATAGGGATGGTGGGATGCAGGGAAAGGTGCAGTCCCCCTCCTCCCCAGCGCAAAGCACCCTGCCAACCTGGCATGCTCCAGCCCTCCATATTCTTGGGAGGGATTACCGTGGGAGGGATACTCTGACAGGGACCACTCTGCAGGATCTGGGTCTCACCCAGGGGAATGTCGGGATCCGACTGATTTACTACCCTTCCACCGAGGCCCCCTCGATCATCAGCCCACCCGTGTCGACTGAGGGGGAAATTACGGGAAAGGAGGGACTGAGAAAAAAGTTCATGGGCATCCCGCCCACTCGTACTGACACCCCTCCCGTGCCGCCCCCATCCTCCTCTGAGCCGAGTCCTTGTCCCTCCACCCCGGACCATCCCGCCCGGGCCACCCAGGTCTTCCAAGCTCCCAAGGCGGGGAACATGGGTCCATTGGCGTCTAAAATCGAGCTGCCCGATGACTTTTTCACGCTCACTTCGGCAGAGCTCAAGGCGGAACTGGAGGCACAGAAGCGGAGGAGAAGCCTGGGAAATCAGGTCATCTCCAGCAAGACCAAGGAAAGCATGGGAAAGGGACGAGGGGACAAGGGAAAGAAAATGTTTCCACGCACGTTGATCCGAGTACGGTTTCCAGATCAGGTGCAGATCCAATCGACCTTCTCCTCCTCGGACACCCTTTCTGATGTGTCGGAGTGGGTCAAGTCCTGCCTGGAGGTCTCCGAGACTCCAGTGGTCCTGTACACTTCCCCGCCCAAGTGCATCCATCGGACCGAGGATCCTGGAAGTCTTTTGGATCGAGGCTTTGCACCAGCCACGCTCCTTTACCTTCTTCCCTCTTCATCAGGTATGTTGTGCAGTCAGGGGAGGGGACGTGGGAGAGATCTTTCCTTCCTCATCCCTCATCCCTCACCTCTCCTTTCGGTCCAGGCCAAGCACTGAATCTCAAGGAGAGTATGATGGAAAAGGCCGTCCCCATCTCCCTTGCGCGTGAAGACGGGGAGGAAAAAGATCAAGGAGGATGTTGATAGGGGGTGCTCCATCTCAAAAGGGCATATCTCCTGGCTGGACTATATGTGGAGAAAGAGAGGGATAGAGGGCTGAACATTTCATGGATGGGAATAGAGAAGGATGGTATCCTTATGGACAGGCCCCATTCTTGTCGGAGACGCTCTTATCGGGATGATTTGATGGATCAGCATGGGGTTCGGGACAGGCTGGATCAGATCCACTTGAATGGGGGATAAGAAAGAGGGATGATATTCCCCGCCTTCTTCTATATCCACCATGGTTTATGATTTGACCGGGTTAGGCCAGACCAGACCAGACCAGATCATCTTGCCCTGTCCCTGCCCCTTGGACCCTACAGCTCGAATTGTCCTAATAAATCATCCTAAAAATCATTCATCGGCTACAAGAGTGTCTTGAAGACCTCGAAAGACAGGTGCCCAGCCAACCAATTCTACTGACGAATATATAAGAGGGGTGATTGGTGATCTGTCTCTGTTCTAGCCTATCACACCCACTGCAGTCCCACTCGTCATCACGACATGTCGGGTCACACACTTTGTAGAGTCTAGCGGGATTGGCGGTGGGCCTTTGGAGTCCGATAGCAGGTGTGCTATCTAGGGAAGGAACCTTTAGAGGTGGATGCGGGGAAGCTCGGATTCATCTTGTCAGTTCATCTGGCCTTGTCCCATTTCCCACTGGGAATGACCCTTCAAGACCGTAAAGGAAGACATACTGCCGGCATCCCAGACTCGGAGGGGAATGCCTTTCCATCCCCGGGCCGAATGCGCTGTTTAGGGAGTAATGGATATAAAGACGGGAGCGCAGTAGGTCATCTTGTCCATCTCCCCATTTCCTCATCCTCTCATCCCCATCATCCCCTGGTGTCCTCCTTCCCTGCCTCTCAATGTCTCCCCCACACCATTCCCCCTCCATGTCGTGCAGCATCCCCGAGGGGCTGTACATGTCGGATGCTCATCTGAGCAAAGTGCTGCCTCCAAGCCGTACCGAGGTGGTGTCGTCCATTCAAGAGACCATCCACTTTGAGGAGCACGTTTTGGAATCAGGCGATGTGGTGTCTCCGTGCCCAGTGACCTACTCGGCCTGGGGAAAACTGAATGAGGCCCGGGATAATGCCATACTGGTGTGCCACGCCTTTTCAGGGTCCTCGGAGGTATCGCAATGGTGGGGAAGTATTCTGGGAGAAGGCAGGGCCCTGGACACGAGTAAGTACTGGATCATCTGTATCAATGCCCTGGGTAGCCCGTACGGCAGCGCATCGCCCTTGACCGCTTCCGCCTCCAAGGGAGGCAGGGCTTATGGACCTGACTTTCCCCTGAGCAGCATTCGGGACGATGTGGGTGTGCAACGTAGACTCCTCGATCACTTACGTATCCCGGAACTGTATGCAGTGATCGGTGGTTCCATGGGCGGGATGGTGGCATTGGAATGGGCGGTGATCTATGGATCCGGCTATGTCCGACGTCTTTTACCCATCAGTACCTCGGGTCGGATCTCTGCCTGGGCCATTGGATGGAATGAAATTCAACGACGGACCATCGCCTCGGATCCTCTCTTCCTCGACGGGCATTATCCCGAGGATAAGGTGGGTAGAGGGAGGCAATGGGGAGGGGGGGGAGGGGGGGGGGGGGGGGGGCATGACATTTCCCCGATTTCATGCTGTTTCCGTGCCAAGCAGCAGGCCACCAGAGAGCTGCAGCAACGAGTAGCGGCGCTCA
>KZ987747.1:0-32229 GCA_003614145.1 Piptocephalis cylindrospora
CTGGCATCAAATTGAATCACTATAGGAGGGTTCGGAAGTGTTGAGTCGTGTGTCCTACCATGTTCAAGCCCCCTCCTCCCAACAAGACCTACTTCGCTTGGTGCGCTTCTTGTACATGATGCGATGACCGCACTCACGACACCGAATAGGCTCTCGGGGCTTAATCTCATTGTCGGCACCACAATCTATACTCCAAGGAGGGATTGTGAGCATGGGTGCATCCCTCTATATCGCACAAGTTTACTTACCAGCACACGAGTAGATCATAGGTGGGGCGTTGGCCTTGAGAGCACCGTTGGGGTCTTGAGACCCCTGCATACCCATGGCATCAGTGTTCATTGTGTGAGGATAGGGAAAGAGAAGTGCTTTTAAATGAGAGACACAAAGAAAAAGGAGGAAGAAGTGGGAGTAGTGGACGGGAGTGAATACTGGGGGGCAAAGTGATTATCACATTTTTCTATAATGTCTATTGGACCTTATGTGTCTCTACGGTGAGCGAGTTAATACTGTGCACTAACTTTGTAGGGGGAAGTATGGAATATTCATGTATTATTTGCGCATTTGACAACCTTGCATTGCAATATAGTTAAATGTACATATTTCCCAATACATTTCGCTGTTTACTGCTAATTAAATGGGCATGCGTTGATTGACGAATCATAATTTCACCCATTCCCACCATCCAGTTCATGACTCAGAAAAGGTGCTTTGTCTTGAGGGACACACCATGGAAGGATAGAGGTGACCAAGAAGAATGAATATATCTCATACACACCCATGATGATATGCCTCATAAACCCCAGCTTCCCGTCCTTCCTTTCGAATCAAAGGTGGCATAGGGACATATGACTCCACATCCATCCTAACCCTCTTATTGCATCCCATGCAAGAGACATCAAAGAGATCTTTATAATGGGAAGTCCAGGACTATGTCAAGGGAGAGAGGTGAGTTGTGATAAAGGGAGGCTGTGATAGTCTATGAAGGAAGACTGACCAAGAGTTGATCAAGACATCCAGCTGTTCCCTCCGATTGGCTTGCCTCAGCCATACTGGTGGCCATGGAGGTGAGATGGCGGGTGAGATGATATTGCCCACTGCCTTGGATGACCTGTTCGTAGGTCTGTTGTTGATGAGAGGAAAGATGGTGTGAGGGTCATTTCTATACTGCATCCCATCCTACTCAACTTACAATCATCTCGGCTGAGCCCACCCAAACTCCCTCGATAGATGCCTCACCCGAGGGAGGTAACCAGAGCGAAATAGCCAGGGTAAGGACATGGCCTAGACGAAGACACAAGCGCATCAAGTGTCCCTCGGATTCCTCACTTCCTGGTCCCTTGGTAAAGGACCCTACGTCCAATCCATATTTCTCCCCCAATTCATACACATACTCCTCTAGCCCATCTGGATCCTGCAGGGCGAGAAAGGAGATATTAGTAAGGCATATCCTGGGCAGAAAAAGAATGATATTACCGAGACGTCCAACATGGTGAAATGTCGCCGCTTTTGTCCTTGACGGCAAGAAGAGTATAAAGGGTCTCCAGGCTCCATGGATCCCATTTGATCCTGTAACAGTCTAGGTTATCATCCGGAAGAAAAATGTGAGAAATAATAATAATAGGTGTATCATTTTAACGTTTCTAACTACTTACTGGATAGCGTCCCTTTGTTGCTGATGAACAAGGACAGATGAAGAGGAAGTAGCGGTCGATCCAGAGGCATCCTCCCTGATAAGATCTTCCTTTTCTATCTCTTCTTCTTTTTCCTCTGACTTGAACAAGGTCTCTTGATCCGGTATGGGAAGGATAGAGACCTTGGACAGGGTACCTATTCAAGGTGACTCGACTGATGAGATGGGGCAGCTCCCTCTTCCATCATCTGAACCTACCCTGGGCCTTGAGACAAGATTCACCCAGCTGATCGACCTGGCCGAGAAGGCCTCTTGCCGACAGCATGAATAGTTGAGTCGTCTGATTCGCTGTATGACCCATCCCGCCACGGAGGTATGAGTGGTTGATGCTGAAAGGGATTCAATTCACCCACCTCTCCGCAGTTTACCCTGATTCCCGACAATAGTCGGGTTGGACAGATCGGTGAAGAGGACACGGACCCCCATACGGAGTTCCTCCAACTGTGTCAGGGTGGCGGATGATGAGACGTACGTGCCATGTAGGATGGCGCAGTAAGAGCCTTACCTGCTCCAACAAGCCGTCCACGATGGCAAGTTCTTCCCTAGTTGTTCGTGTAATCGTTGGGATCGAGTTCATGCCGGGCTGAGCAGGATGGACTTGAAAGTATTTGGCAGGCTAAAAGGTGGAGAAGTAAAGAAGAGAAACCAGTCATTGTGATGTTTCCGCCTTCACCCTGGAATTTCCTTAATTTGAATTCACACCCTGTCGTTCCTAAACGGTTATCCTGTCACGCTTGTAGACAGTAGCCAAGGCCGCCTCCTACTCCGCAAGAGAGCGTGTATCCCCAGGATGCACAGTGAACATGTATATATCCCCTTCCGGTCGACCCATCCATTACATTGTATATCTCGACAAAGAATGAATATATATACTCTAATTTATCTAACTGGGTGCATAGCTATTAATTGGAAAGGCTTGGGCTTCTCATGCATGTAGCTTTATATCGGAGGTATGGCCTAAGATTACTGTTATTGGTAAATGCACAAAATTCATCCGTTCAAATGACTAGGCATTTAACTAAAGCTTCTGGTAGGTGAGCCATTCAAATTACATAGATACACTCGATCGCTCGAATTTACCTTACTTGACAATAAATACGTGGGAACATTAGGTAGGTATTTATTCCCCTTGGACATCAAGCCGATTAAAAAAAATTAAACTGAGAGGTATATAAAAATTATGTATCATTGTAAGTCTCCCAAGCCCTTGCCATCACACTAAAGGAAGACATTGCCCTTCATGAATCACACACCATCAGCTCAATATCCCTTTGAACCTTGAGAATCTAGTGGGGGGCATCCCCGCTCATGTTTCGGATCACTGGGGCTGGTATAAAGGGCCAGCGCGTTGTTACTCATAAGTTTGGCGTGTCCTTTTTCACATTCCTTTCCTCTCCAAACACCTTTGTCATGGTAAACCATATCCCTCCCTATGCCCTCTCCCCCTCATTGCATCTCATACTCCTCTCCTGTAGGCTAATAGTAGCGCTAAACGCCAGGCCCAGGCCAATGCCTATGCCCTGAGAAACCTTCAGATTGGGCTTCTAGTAGTCAACGTACGTTTCTGAATTAAGAGAGAGACCCTACCATTTATCTCTATCCCACTCATTCCACTCCAGCTCACTTACATTGTAGTCCGTATTGGGCTGTATAGGCCAACATTCAGCTTCTGGCATCTTTTGGTGTACAGTCTAACCTCTGGCCTCACAGCTCTTTTTTACCGGATCCTGGCTTCCCCTGGGAATGACCTCTATGGTCCCGGGTTGACCTCGTAAGTGAGCCATGGACTCATTCATTATGTGTCGGTACTTACTATATACACTTTAGGTACATGTTTGATGTCATTTACGTTACTTGGTTTGTTCATCTGGGAGTGGCCTTGATCAGTGATTCCTTCTGGTGGTTTTACCTAGCAGTAAGTCCTGGGAAAAGACAAGGAAGAGAGGATGAACGCTCCTCACATCTTGGCGCCAAACTGTATTGCTAGATCCCTGCCTTTGCCACGTACAAGATAGTTAGTCTAGTGAAATCCGGTGGGATCCCCGGAATGCCCACATCCGCCATGGCTCAGGGCCAGGCTGCTACCCCTGGGGCCGCCCAAGGAGAGGGTGGAATGAGCAAGACACAGCAGAAAAAGGCTGCTAGAGCCAAGGCCCAAGGGGCTCAAGGACAACGTGTGCGCGCTGGCGGTCGGTGAGAACCCTGTGATGGTTAACGAGTCAAGATGCGGATCCATTTCCCTCAATTCTATAGCGTGTTGAAGAAGAGGCATATTGGTATTCTTCAATAGATAAGTATGGTTGGGGTTTTTTTTATTGCATATTGATCTCCCGCAAAAAGGAGGCGGGAGGCTTTTCACCGCTGGAATTGTGCTCTCTAATACCATGGAAAGAGATGGGTAGATTGAGTAAGCAAATGGGAAGACGGGGGGATTGAGCGTTTCACAGTATATCCTACCAGCGCATTGATTTGTTCTTGCTTATCCAAGGGCAACTGGGCAATGACATCTGGGGTTAAACTGAGCAATTGGTTAATGATGGCTTGCTGCTCTGGATTCGAATCTACACACAGAATGGGTCAGAAATATAAGAAAACATTCACGCCTTCATCCTACAGCCCATACCTTGAACAAATGAGGGATTGATGTTTCCGGGAGTCGTGGAAGGATCTGTCGTGAGAGGAGCCATAGGACCTGGGGGGGCTGTGCCTGCGGTCGGCGGACTGATGACCTGAGGGGGCTGATCTACCAGGCCACTCAATTTCTACATGTCCACCGCCCTGAATTAGTCCAAGATACCATACAACACCCTTTCTCATTGCTTCTCTTCTTACCTGAGCAATCATAGGGTCCACCACCCCCATCCTTAGGATGGCTTCGAGGGAGGCATACGCCAAAGATGGATTCCCCATTAGAAGGTGCCTTGCCTGACTAGGATCCTTCTCGGCTAGGACACGTAGATATCCAAGAATTCCTTTAAGTTCATCGTACCCTAAACCATACACCACCTGTCGGATGGCATCTGAAGAAGGCCCATTCCCTCCACCCCCTCCCCCAGCTCTTCCGTTAAAATTTCCGCCTCCGGGCGGACCAGAGTGAAAGCTTCCTCCATCAGGCCGTGGTCCAGAGTGGGAGAAAGGTCGACCAGACCCATCTGGCCGCCCCTGTTGCGGGGGGGGACGATGGTGATGATGGTGATTATTGTGATGATGATGGGAGAATCCTGGGCCATCACTGTCCATCAGGGCCGGGTCGTTGTCCGCGAAATCCACCCGGAGGTCCCGTCCACCCATTTCATATCCTTGCAGGTTTCGTACGGCCGACGATGCCGTATCCGAGTCCAAGTACTCGATAAAGCCATATCCCTTGGGTTTTCCCGTTTCCCGGTCAAACACTAATCGGATATGCTTAACTGGTCCTACCTCCTGAAAGATCTCAGTCAGCTGCTCTTCTGTGACATCGTATGGGATATTACCGACTGATTCGGATGGGAAGGATGAGCGATATATCATGTGAGTCGGGATCAGAGGAAGAGTTAGAGATCAGGCAGAAAGAGACCTTACCAAAGACAATGCGTGATGGTGCTCTCCCGGTCGACATGCTCAGATTGTAGAGGAAGGAAGAAGGGACGTGGATGATGGATGGTGAAGAGACGAGGGACGGAGACCAGGCATGGAAGATGGATATCTGTGTTGCTGTGTCCAAAGTCAAGCTATAAGGAGTATTCGGTCCGCGCGTTTTGGCTGCACTCATCCATCACACAACAACTGAGTGTCGCGGTTGATTATGCTTTCAATAATAGTAGTGCTGTAAAGTGTTTAGCGCACTCGGGTCCGGTCCATTTCTTTCACTGGATAACTAATTAATTAATTGCATTTTAAAATGTTCAACAGGGGCAGACTTAAAAGGATCAAACCAACTTCCATACGTATATTCTTCATTATCGAAATCAGTGGGGGTGACGCCTCCTCTTTCTCTGTTGCCCATCCCCTCCCCCTCCACGCTTTCCATTCTGCTGCACTTGCTTCTTCTTTGTCTCTGGCTCAGGAATATCCATCTCATCCACCAATCTACGGCGAAGGGCGCTCTTGACCGGCTCACTTGATCGAATATTCTTGACCCAGGGCGTCAACGGCTTCATCTTCCGGAACACTAAAAGAGAATGAAGAATGAGTCATGCAGAGTAAAGGCTTATGGCGGCTTGCGCCAACGGGCTTACCTTTGATGGTGTTGCGCTGAAGAGCAAATTGGACTCCCTTGGTGCCCTCGGGGCTGGAAGAGGGGGATGTCTTGCTTTGTACTTTGGCATCCAGTACATTTTTTTGCACTTGGTCATTCTGGTCACCTTCCTTATCACTCTCCTCTTCATCACTCTCTTCAACTTCTTCATCGCTCTCTTCATCCTCTTCATCACTCTCTTCATCACTCTCTTCATCCTCGTCGCCCACCTCAAAATCTTCATCCTCGCTCTCATCCTCCTCCTCTTTGACTTCCTCCTCCTTGGCCACTTCAATTACTACATCCATAGAGTAAACCAACGTTAAAAATCATCCCATTTCGCCATTTGCCCAGCCATACAAGTTTTAAAAACTTACCAGAGACGGGAGGCATCAAATTTTCCATGCCGGGGCACACCTTGAGGTAGGCTTTAAAGAGACCATAAACCCGGGTTCTTCTCTTGGTCATAGGGTCGGCACCCAATTGAAAGAGAGAGGCCTTAATTCCCTGGAGGTCATATGCCACCTTTTCGTCTCCCTCTATCATGGGCCAAAGAGGGGGGGGGGGGGGAAAAGAAAAAAAAAGGAAAAAAACCCCCCCTGCCCAAAAATTCCCCAATATACGCCCCAGTGGCCTTGGCAAGGACATGACGAAAGACCGATGATATAACGCGGTCAGCCATGGGCTGCTTGGGCGTATGTGCCAATAGGGGCAAGAAAGGCTGGAGGAGATGGGTAGTTGGAACCGAGCTCATGTCACCGTCCTCTCCAACAACGCTTTCCAGTTCTCCGAGGTAGACATCAAGTAAGTGATACCGAATGCTATCAGGGATGGACAGGTCCTCTGGGTTGAGAATGCCCTTGGACAGGATCTCTACATATGTAGAGGTGTACTCCCCGCGCCACTCAGTGGCCAGGAGAATACGGAAGGCCCCGGACACGTAACGGCGCATTAACAAATAGTACTTATCCAGCCTATGGAAGATGAGAGAAGGATCAGTTATCGTCGTTATCCCAAGCGAAATGACACCTCGCCCAATCCACATACCGATACCGATCAATCCCGGACCACTCCCGAGCCATGGTGGTCCAAAAGGCACCGATAAACTCCAGGGCACTCTCCGTGGGGAACTGGAGAAGCATGGAGGAAAGAGTATCGCACAGCTGCTGCTGCACCAATGGTTTATCCGACATCCACACACAATAGAAAATACCCTTCCATAACTTGAGTAGCTCCACCTCATCCATTCCACGCTTGGATTTCATCCACCTGGACAACGCCTTGACTGCCTTGTCCCGCACTTTCTTTTCTGTAGTGTAGGATGTAGGATGAGAAGAGAGAGAGAGAGAGAGGGAAAATGAACACAGCACATACCATTAGAGGCGAGCCGTTTGGCAAAAGGGGAGCTGGCTGACGAAGGCCTGGGACCGGCCATTTGGTCTGTAACACCATTGGCGGGTCGTACGATTGTCTGATGCTTCTTGAGCCCAAAGGCATCCGAAAGCTGAGGAACACGGGAGTCGATTTTCATGGCGTGGTTGAAGTGAGACTGGGGAGTGATAAGAATTCCTTTTTCCCCTAAACAGTGATGAAAAGAGGAGGAGAGAGAATGGGAGGGAGAGGGGAGGAGGATGAAGAAAAAAGAGCAATTTAGCCTCAAGGTCTAGCATAAGCGGGCATGTATCCCCTCTAACATACCAGGAAAACTGCTCCATCTTATCCATGCACCACACACCCTGCAGTTTAACAGCTCGCTTTCCGCCTTTTCGACCTCTAAAGCACCCCTGGCTTTTTCTTTTTTTTTGTGCTGGAAAATTGGTTGTCTTATACGATAACACTCAGGCGAATACAGGTTGAGGTTTTATTTGGCGAGCACATACTTTTTTTTCGCGCTTTTTTCCACACTTTCCACCGTCTTTGAAGCTGGGCATGAAAGGAGTAGATGAGTGGGTTTTACACATGCGGCCGCAGAGCTATAGAAGTATGTACGCTAAAAGCCACATTCTTGAATGATGATGAACACGCAGGAGTCAGAAACGCTTTAGATCGTCATCCCTCGATCAACGCTCGGAACAAACAACTGTATACACTAATCAATAAGAGAAACACATAATGTTATCAGGTTCACAAAGCATACGATTCAAACATACTCTACTATTTACTTGTCCAAGAATCGCTTGACATTGTATCAAGTTCCATGATCTCCTGACCATCGTCAAGGTCGCATCTTTCGTCCAGCCTGAACAAATCTCTCCACCCGGCCGGTGTACTCATAGGGCATGAGAGGGGAGCGGCGCATCATCCCGGAACCAGTTCCGTAGCCCTGGACTGCCCATGCTCGAAGACGGACAGGGTCAAAGGACCCGGTGAGCATGACCCAGCCTAGACCTGGCCAGGAAATATCCATCGTCCCCATCTTCGGTATTTTCCCCTTGGCCTCAAATTCCTCTACCATTACCAAAGGAGGCAGAGGTATCCTAGCTGATCCGGATGTCTGGGGGCCAAGACTCAGTATGGTCCGCTCCCCTTGAGCGTGCCGAGCGAGCAGATCATCTGCCTTGGTCTGAGTGGTGATATGGGGGAGGAGGCCGGAAAAGATGGTCACAAGGATCGTGTGATCTCCCTCTACATGATCCAACCGTGCCATGGCCCCGAGTAGGAGGGAATTCCCAGGCTTGAGATGATACGTCAACGGTTTCAACTGATTGTGTGGTGTGAGCGCCCGTAACTCTTGGCCAGACAGGAGGTCCGTGACCCGGGGATTCGCCAGTCCAGGCGTGTCAAAGAGGCCCGGCTGACCCCTGTAATTGGTCGGCCCTCGAGAAGAGGCATTTACCGGCTCATCGGTTTTTGGAGACGCTAAGGTCCGCCCAAATCTCCAGATGGGGACAGATAGATGCCCAGCCGTTGTCCCAGGGATCCAGCTCGCTGTGACCTTATGAGCCATCCCACCTACCGAGATACGGAGTAGAGCGTTGACGAGCTCGCTCTTCCCCACATTTAGACGTCCAGTCAGGTACACATGGTCCTGAGGACCACGTAGGCGCCGAAGATCCGCAGCCAGCTCCCTTACCCCTTGGTTTTTTCGAGCAGATACAAGGTGGACGGAAGCGACAGGCGGCATTTCTCCCGCACCCTCTCGCGCCCGGACGACTTCCCAAATGTACCGTCGTAACCGCTGCTCCGAGGCACCCTTGGGCAGGACATCCTTCTTCGTCAGGACCAAAACTACAGGATTTGTCGAACCCAATACTGAGGTCAAGTTCTCGGGTAGGGAGGCGGGGAAAGAGGGAAGGTCCGCCACCACCACCACCACGGCATTTCTCCGTTTTCCTAAGATGGCCAAGGATTTGAGAGATGCCGGAGCTACCGAACTGGCGTTCTGCGGTAGGCTATTGTGATGGATTAAGGAATGGCAACGCGTGCATATCAATCTTGCTGGTGAGGAGGATGGGGTAGGAGTATCCGTGGATTTGGGAGTGGATGGTGTAGGACTAAACTGTTCCCTAAGCTCTTCGGGCAACTGCTCCACCTGGGCTTCGTACCTTTTGATATCTTCCCGGTGGGAAGACTCAGCCCCTCCTTCCTCCTTTTCTGCAGTCATGGCCGCTCTAGTCGCCAGAACAGAAGGTGGGAGGTATCCAGGGGCCGAGGCCTCCTCATGCTGAAAGGCTGCTCCGCATCCAGGACATTGCTTGGGGGTTTTTCCGGTTGACTTTGGTGGATCTTTCGGCAAAAAAGGCTCTTGGCTCATTCCTCCCTCTCCCATCAAAACTGTATATGCTCTACGTCCTTGAAGAAGACAATGATCGAGCTGTATCGGCGTCACTCGAAGACCATGGGCAACGGGGGGAGAGGGGGTGCGGGGATATCGCAGTCCAAGTGGACGGGCCGAACGTCCCAGTATATTATACCACCGGGAGAAGCGTTGCATCCGTAAATGAGGTATGACGAAAGGATCGAAGGGGGCGATAGAACAGAGTAATAAGGGTGGAAGAAGAGTGAGGGCACAAGGGCGCTGAAAGTCGGAACCATACAGTCAAAAAGAAAAATATTGAATACCTTACCCACAATAACCCCCCACCGAGTAATATTTTTGCGCAAAGGTACATATCGGATTGGCTGATTTCTGATGGATCAAATATATGATAATGACGATGATTGATTCAGCGCGCATATTATTGACATTTGCATTCATAAGCGTTATTAAATATCAAAAGTAGACAAGTCGTTCGATTGGTTCATTAAGATGGCTGGGACAACGGAGCCTCAATGGCCCCAGCACCGATTGGCATTATCAAGCCGAGCCTTGTCAGTATCCAAATGACACACCCCCCGTCTATGCATTATGATCAAAAACTTCGATAAGATCACCAAAGACGATACGTCCATCCACCATGTTGCCATCATCAATCTCCGGGGAAGCCTGGACGAGCGAGTAGACCGGTTCCAATGTAGTGGCGTTATGGGCGGGCCTCCCGAGGAACTGGCCTTTGCCGCCGCCGATGAGCCAGGTAAAGTAGGAGGTGGAGGATTTGTCGATATCCCCAATGAATCGCATCCGTTCGCACGTCCAGATTGAATTAGTGTCCACACTTAATCCCTGCGCATCCACAGTATATTGGGTGACCAGGAGAGGTGAGGGATCGCCCCCAGTCTGAATAGGGACGCGACGAAGGTACTGCTTGGTCGCATTGTTCTGGAAGGCCACAGTACCCTCGAGGACGCCTTTTCCGGAACTCACTAGCCATTGTGCCTCCGCGACTCCTTTCTTCTTACCTATCCTCACCTTATCATTCTGCACGGTAGCAATACTCCCATCCAGGGCTAACTTAAAGACGATTCCCTTGCCAATAGTGCAGGGGCTCAGATTAATAGTTCCCGAGGGTTGATTGGAGTATTTATAGTGAACGTTTCCAAAGGCCGATGTCGTATTACTCCCAGAGGCGGGCTGTGAAGGATAGGCCGTCAGGGTGGGGCCAACCACCTCGGTTGGTGTAGGGTCTGTGGAGATGGTGGGGTCAACCGGCTCTATTGGATCCTGGGTTTGGCTAGGAGCGGGTGTTTGACTCGAGGTAGGAGGGGGGGGAACCCATGAGTTACATTGAGGCCACCTGGGATACCCGGGGAGGCAGGCCCATGGATGATGGCCATGTCTCTTAAAGAGTTCCGCGGCCTCATTCACAGGAGAGGGACTGGCATGACCCATGCCAGAAATGAGAAGAGTAGCAGCCAGGAGAGAAAGAGGATGTACGTGCATTTTGGAGGTAGAAGGATGGGAGGGGGGAAGTGGCTGAGTAATGACTGATTAGGATAGACAGGTCGGGGAGGGGAAGGTGGTCACGTACGCGAGGAGCAGTGGGTGGTTACAAGAGATTGGGAGGGTAAGGGGTAGGGGGGCAACAGGGAGAATGGTTTAAAGGACTGGTAGAATTGCACTTTATATAATGTGCCAAGATGATGAATTTAATTCCCAGGAGGTGTAAAAATACCATGCTTACTCTTCAAGTGCTAACTTGAACCACTCATCTGATGCGTTTGGCCGTAATCTAGAAGGTGACTGGATGGGATGAGAATATGCCCCTATCTATCCGGTTGTTCCCCACGGAAAGGCCCCAGACCATTTCTAGAGTGTTTTCACTCTGGATATAGGGAAGGGAGTGGGTATGGGTGTGAGAACATAAAGCTGTACTACAGATGAGGAGGTGCCATGTATGGGTGGGATTTAAAAGCGGAGCTTTAAACTGGGACCAGGGAATGAATAGAAATGGCAGAGGGGAAATCATTATATACTGAGACCCCAGGCTGTGAAAATGAGAATCAGACTTTCAGACGCGACGCTCAAAGGCCTAAAAAGCCCGATGCTGACAGGTAGGGTTTTGGATGGGTCGGAGTCTGGTAGATCAAGTGCTCACCCTGTGCGACCGGCCCCATATGAACAGTACACCCAGGTTGCGGAGTTAAGGAGAGGCGTACGGTTGGAAATGTGTGCGGACCTGCCTGGTTCATTTTTTCATACTCCCACACACACATACAAGGCCGGCCCATCCCCATCGTACAATAGGGACATGATGATCCTGCACGGGAACCCTGGGAAATAAACAAGATTTACAGAGTATCAGGAGGAATCCCTATTAGGCTGCCAATCTCTGGGGTCACCCGCACCATCCGAAATTAGCATGACGACAAAAATTCATATGTTCTTTTGTCCCGTATCCAGTGAGCATCGAGCTTAATCACCATCACACCCTCTCACGAGCATGTTCTTTTCATCCATTCGTCCAAGGGGATTAACCCTATACCACGTACAGATACACCTCCTTGTCGCAAGGGTCCCGCTCGAGGAAAGATCGCTCCATCAGCTGCTCCGATGCCCTCTTGACATCCAAAGGGTTGGGCTTAAACCAGGCTTGGGTCTGTTCAATCACCTCGATGAAGAGAGATGTCGCCGGAAGCCTCCTCCTCGTCTTCATGATCCGGACGATAGTGGCCTAATGACGGTAGGGGGAGGAAAAATAGTGCGTTGTGTACTATAAGGTCAATTCTGGATATCCTAGTCCCTCCCCTTCTCCTCATCCCCGATCCCACTATTCTCCTTACCTGGAGATGAAGTCGACGATCCTCCTGAACAAGCTGATCTTCCGCCTTTTTCAGACCTCCCGTTTCCTTTCCCGTGATACCAAAGCCATCTTGTCCACCTCCCATGGAAGTCGAAGGAGGTACCCGGATACGGGATCGTTTACTACTCCAAGTTATTAGGGGACGCGTACGTGTGGAGAGTGAGTGATCTATCTAGGCCTGCGTCCCCTTCGGATGGAATCATCCAAAGCAAGGGTGCAATACCTTTGAAAAGAGAGGTTTAGCTGTACCAAAGACATCATTCCCAAAGGACCTTTGTCAGGGAGATGTACAAGTAGCTTGGCCTCGCACAATGCCTATAGAATAGTAGAGTTCCAGAGTCCCCCATGGAGCTAGGGTAAGCCAGTCACCTCTTTTCAGCACCCCTACACCTCTTGAACTTACATGAACCGCACGGATGAGCTCATCCTCTTCTAATCGAGTTCTCACCACCAAGCTCATCATGGCCAACTCATCTACATCGGCAAACTGAAGGAGAATAGATAATTGATGCAAGGATAGATGAACATCGTATCTTTTTTTGAGATAATACAACCGTACATCCGCTAATAATCATGGATTGTAGGAGAATGTCAGTACCCACACTTTTCTATAGACCACAAAAAAACAGACTCGGACCTACCTCGGGAAAAGTGCCAAAGCCAGCTGAGTCGGCGCCCACTGTACCGCTCATGGTAAAATCGTTCAAAATGACTAATCCCTCGGCCCAACTAATCAATAAAAAGGGGTGAGTGAGGAAGGATCACGATGTTGTTAGGAGTTCCATTCTTTATAGCCTACTTCTGAGGGAAATTGAAAGGTAGTTGACGAGGGCTGGGATAACGGCCAGGCTCCAGTGGTTAAGATGGTCATATCAAATTGATCTAGTACCGTGGCATCATGAATGTGAATGTATGAGGCTGGCCGGTGAAACCCCCTTTCCCACCCCACCCCTCCTCCAGAAGCAATTTTGAGGTTCAATGGGTTACTTACAGTTCAGATGGATGTCCCAGGAGTCACACCAGTAACGAAAGTCCCCTACGAGCTCCCGGCTCACCATGACATCCGTGATCATACGCTGGAATTTACTGGTAAACTCGGCTCCACATGCTACCTACCATGCATGGGTATGGGAGAGAATAATCAGATAGAGTTCCGTTCCAGGCTTCTTGTGTACCCAAGTCAATGAAAAGAAATTTACCTTCAAGTGGGAAATCATCGCCAGTTCCCCTTCCTCTCGCTCCTCATTATCCTCTCCCTCTTCCCCGGCTTCGCCTTCGCCTATCTCCCGTCTCACCCCTTTCCCTTTCCCTTCAATTCGGGGTTTTGCTGATGTTTCAACCCCCCCCCTTGACCTCCCAGAACCAATGTGGATGAGTCGACGAGCAAGAAGTCGACCATATACCCGCTGAAAGATATCCTTATCCTCAAGATACTTAAAAAGGGCTACCACACTCCTCAGCTGCTCCTCCAGCCCAGTTCCACCCCCCTGCCGCAACCCACCGGCCCTAAGTGAGGAGGAGGATGGAGCCGATCGAAGCTGCCTTCCTCGTGGAGATCTGCGCAAAAGAGCATCACAATATCTGGCTAGGACCTCTGGGGCCCCTCGACCATCCCTAATCCCTGGGCCCTTTGCCTTTGCTGGTGCATTAAGGAGGGTAGAGAAGGCCCTGTCCAAGGCCGCCACGAATCCCAGGTCCATGTAGAGAAACTCGTCAATGTATATGGTGTATTCGTGGTGTAGGTCTAAGAGAGTATCCACATACTCAATATCCTCTTTTGGTCCAATTTGAGCCAGGAGAGTCTTGGCCTTCTGGACAATATGTTCCTCTAATCTATTCATTAGAATGTGCGTGGTATCCGGAATTCTGGACAAGAGCCCATATATCAAAGGAACATCTAAGGGTAGATAAAGAGGAATGGTGGATTAAGAGGATACCTCCCTACACACTCATATCATACCGCATGAAGGAAATAGAGAGTGAGCCAGGGGAAAAATTACCATAAAATTCCTCATTGGTCAAAAGGTCTTGGAAGGTATCGATAAGGGCATCCTTGTAAGCTCCAACCCACACTTTTTCAAGAACTCGAGTCACCAGAGGAAGGGTAGAGAGATCACAAGCCCCAGAGCTTTGATCGATCTCCTGGGTAATCCGTACATGAGCCTTTCAAGTGATTAAATGGATGGTTTGTTAGAATCGCGTGTTAGAGTAAATTTCAAGATGAACTATCCCATTAATCACCGACCGCTCATTCCTCTAATTTTCCATTGGTCGATAGCCAAAGGGATTACGTTTAAGAGACCTGCACTTACCTGACGCATAAAGACCTTGATGGAGTAAGAGGTCATGAGGGAAGCAGCTTCAGCCGAATAATATATCCGGAGGTCTTCTAGATAGGGGCGCTCAAAAATCCTTTGGTATAGCCCGTAACGATCATTTCGATAGCTCCTGAGGGCTACAAAAGATTTGACCACCAAGCCTACCTGGGATACCCCGGTGGAATCACCACCCTTCTCCATGGTTTGCCCTCGGGCAGCCCTTAGTATCTGGAGAAGTCGATCAGTCAATTGAGCATCAACCTTGTTAGGATGGGTCAAAGGTTCAACCACCACTTCCACCCAGATATCATAGGCTAGCTGCATGCGTAACATTGAGTATGGAAATGGATTTGGTGAAGATGGATGCGTTTTCAGGATAATATGTTAGCATATAATAACAAGGATTGGTGCCACTTAACTACCCGATCCTGAGCCCTTACCGATGCAACGGGTTGTCGAGGATGACGACCGCTCCAAGGGCCTTCCTCTTCCTCCAATGCCCTCATCCCTTGAACCGTCATATGTTTTTCAAAGTCATATCCTTCATCTGCCAGTTCACCTAGATGCTGTTCCATCATCCTGCCTTCTTCTCCATCCTCCATCTCCTCCATCTCCTCTGGAGGCACAATAATAAGGTCCATGTAGGCACAGATAATTGAAAGGTACATGGTGGATCGGTGGTAACGAGCCCAAGCATCCGCATAAGCCTGAACTAAATCCTGCTTTAATGTGATTTCCTAACCAAAGTAATTTTTAGTGCAAATGAGTCCAACTACTTTTCTTTCTGAGGCCACTAGAGGAAAATATCCCCTTTCGCCTACCTTTAATGCTCCCTGAGCCACGCTATTAAGGAATTCCGCTAAATGATGGAACGTTCTGGAGGCAAATGGGGTGGGTTGTGCCGTGCATAGGGCATACACCAATCTGGGGGATCATTTAATGGAAACGGTGAGGTTCATCAAGCGCCATTCATGAGAAAGCACGACAGGCTTGGATACCATTGTTTGCCTCTCCCTCTCTCTTTATCCCTTCCAACCCCCCCATCAGCACTTACTGGTACAAGCGCATAGCTGACACAGGCTTAGGCTGTCCCTTCTCTTCGCTATTTTCTTTCTTTGTACTTCTAGAAATATAGTTCACCTGCAGCTCAGAGGAAGACAAGTCCTTGGATAGTGCCTGTGGCCACGTTCGTGGGTACAGAGCAAGTAGGCCCGATTCGAGCTCGGTGATTGTGGGAGCAAACTGGACATGCCGTGGCCGTAGAGACATGATGAATCAAGGTGTGAGCGTTGCACTGATACAGATCGCGAGTAACGGTGGGATGGAAGAGTCGATGAAAAGGCGATGAGAAAGGCGGAAGAGATGGAAAGAAAAGTATATAGATAGATAGAACGATATAGATAGCCTGGGAAGCATATGGATGAATATAGATTGGAGCAATACTTTCTCTGGCCGCTCTTATTCCCTCCGCCGCGTACTCCACATCCGCACAGAGCCTTTGTATACCTTAGCCAACAAGGGGCCACATCCTCGTGCCTTCTCCGCCAGTCCAAGACCTAGACCCATCTGCTGTCTCTCACGGCATTCAGCATGTCTCCACCAGTTCTCTAAAGGGCGGAGGGGGAGGAGAGGGCTGGTAGCGCTTGAGACATTCGCTCAGTACAAACCGAACGGTTTAGTAGGATGATCATTAAGGTTAGGTGACCATTTAATTTTTCCTGAGAGCGCGTTACTTTAGCCCTGTAGTAAGATGCATTATTTATGATGACATACTAGGAGTAATATTAAATCGACAATTCCCAAGCCTACAGAAACCTCTATCCTCCCATCCCACTCATTGACAACACGAGTAGACAGGTGTATTTTAACGGGGAAGAGAAAGGGGACAAATTACATTCATGTCGCACATATCCATCCTAAAGCGGTCAATGGAAATAGAGCCCTTGGGGCGGGCCATGCTGATCGCAGCTTGTATCCTCGGGCTCAGAGCTCCACAGACAATTGATTAGAGGTTTGCAGAGACGAGCTTGTCATTCTCAAGGACGTTGGCCTCGAGGTTCACAGGGGAAATGTCTCCTGTCTTGAGGTCTCCAGTCTTGATGTTTCCAGCATTAATGTCTCTAGTCTCAAGGTGTCCTGCCTTAATGTCCCCTGCCTCCTCAAGGCCTCCAGTTTCGAGAGGCACAGGGATAGAGGTGGAGTTGCAAGGTACATCGGCATTCACATCGATATCCCGACGCTCAAGGAAAGGGAGGTGCTCCTTAACATCGTCCAGGAAGTTATCGATGGAAGCAGCGGTGACCGTGGACACAAGGGCTACGAGGCTAATAAGGACGATAGAGGAACGCATGGTAATAAAATGTGACGAGGAGAAGAAATGAAGGGCTGAACCGGTCCAGCTGTGTGGAATGATTAGTAAAGGTTAAGGGAGTAGGGATGTGAGGTGACCAGGCGGGAAAGTGTGAGGAATACTAAGGATGAAGAAGCGAGGGGCTTTTCTTGGAGCTCCTCTGCCCGTCCGAATTTATACCTGATCTAGGTATACTCTGCGGAGCCATGGGGCTCCAAAGGAAAGTAAAGTTGGAATTTTATCACTGGTCGCCTCAAAAGTAGTACCGAAAGTCCGAGCATGTGGAGGTATCTGTCTAGGTCCCATCCTTGACTTTACGGTGATAAGAAGAATTTGATGAAGGGGAAGGTTGATGGTCGTCACTTTCTTCAAGTGTGATAGAAGGCAGGATGCCCCATCGCTTGCGGCGGCACCCTGTATTAGGAAAGCCAAGGCGCCATCAGATTGATTCGTTTTGCCACGACTAATGGCGAAAGCCCGTTTGGGCGGAGGAGAGCGGAGGTGAATAGAACCCGTGTGCACTCGGGCACATTGATGGGCTTACCAGGGTTTCTAATGGGTGTGGACCAATTGGGCTCAGATCGGCCCATCGACACACACACATGTCACGATCTGGATTCCGGGATCTGGGAGTAGTAGATGGGCAAGACCCCTCCTAATGAAGGATTCTGTTAGGTAAGAATCACTTTTCAGTATAGATTTCTCCCTTTCTAGGATAATCAAAGCGCCTTTCGGGCGTAGTTGACGAATCCCAGTGGACCAAGTCAGTGCCCTCATGCCAAGACTTGTATGTGCATCACATCGATTCTATACCAGAAAGTGGTCGTCGCCAACGGATGACTGCTCAAAAGAGCATAGATGACGGAGGTAATGAGAAGAATAATTTTATGGAAATTCAGCGATGACGGGTAACCTCAGTTAAGTTCCCAGCGAGAGTAATAAACGCCCGTCCAACCGCAACGGGGTGAGCGAGGCAAGGTGAAGAATTCATTCCATTCGTTTTTAGGATCAATGATAATAGGCAACGAAGGCGCATTACAAAGGATACTGCGGCCATGATAGGATAATAGAGCCTCTAAATCTTTTCAACGGAATGTTACATATTAAGTAGTAATAGTAATAGTAATAGTAGTAGTAAAATCATTATAATTTTCCCAGGTAAGGTAGGCTAATGGATATCCGAACGTGATGCCCGCTCTTAAGCTAGCCTATGTGGTACCAGAGACTATATACATCAAGGGCTATGTTTCCGGCGCCACGTATTACCATTTTTTAGGCAGCTTCTATGTTCGGACACTTTGTAAACCTGCCCCACTTGAGGTGAATGTAATGGTTTTACTGTTATCATCGATACAAAGGCTAAAACGACTTGCTGTTAGTTGAAATTCGAGGGTTTGTAGGTGAAGGGGTAATACTCGAAACACATTTATCTATCATGACACACAAAATAAATCACATCATTGTCACCTCTCCCCCATATCTCGGAGATTGGTTGACATGAAGAGATCATTCAACCATAGTAACGCTAGAAAATCATGTTGAAGCTATGTTTAGGCGGGGAGAGGAGAAAACAATTATGGCGACGTGCTTTCACTCCATAATTAGAACGGAAAAAGGTAAGTAGACATGCACACCCCTTCATATGGAGGATAGAGGGGGGGCATGGCTATGGGCATTCAACTTACAGATTAGTAGTATAAGAGTGCAAACCCCTCTCTATCCCATCCAAGGCGCTGGACAGGTCCCATAGAAGGGGTCGATACTTGAGGGTAGATCCAGGGACGAGATTCATCTCCCTTACACGCATCCCTTGGAGAGCGCCCGCCTTGCATAGACCAACCCCAGTATTTCATGCTACCCTTGTCATTGTCCCTGTCCAAAGTTATGATCACTCCAGGGTTAGCACTTGTACTTAAACCAGACTTGGGCATCAACATGCTACATTCTTTTTCCTCTAGCGTTTTTACTACTTACCTCCCCTTTTCCTTCTTGCCCCACTGACCGACCGACCCTTTCCTATCTTTGAGCGTCACTTTAATCACCATTCACTCTCCTTAGTTTTTACAAAAAGTAAATCCCACATTACCTCACTCATTTTCCAATATAAATGCACTCTCGTTCTATTATTCCCTCTTCCATCATGGTGGTGGCCGCCATGACTTTTTTGGATCAATCGATGGCTGACTTCACCATCACCGAGCCGATAGATCAAACCAAGTGGACACCGGGGTCCAGAGTCACAGTGAAATGGTCAGTCATGTATTTAATGGACCGGCTTCCTCGCCAGTCCCTTTTTCTTTAATGTCGCTTAAAATTAACCTCCTCCTCCGTCGATGATAGGGTTGGGTCCGGCGCCGGGCTGGACTCCCAGGCATCCTGGCCCATTGAGCTAATGGCCGGGAACGCCAATGCACTAAGCAACATTGGCCAAGTGGGCACAGCCAAGGAATCTGATGGCTCCTTTTCCTTTGTCGTCCCCAAGGACATGCCCCCAGGTAATACGTACACGGTACGGATGGGCGAGCGTTACTCGCATCAATTTGCCGTTGATCCCTCTGGATCTACACCCTCTCCTACCCCGACAACCAGCAAGATTAATGGAACGACGGCTGCTGCTAATGGTACGCTTCCCCGACTCAACTCAACCATCCAGGCCAATGGCACCAACGGCACTACCTCCAACCCCACCGCCACCAACTCATTGCCTACCCCATCCAAGGCCCCAGCTCCTTCTCCGGGCACTCTTCCCCTTAATCCAAACGTTGGAATGTCCGGGGCAATCGGCCTTGATCTAGAACATGCTAGCTCATATGCCCTTACTGCCCCTCTCTTTGCCCTGACTTATCTGACACTGATGTAAGGGCATAAGCATCCGGCTCTATAGTTCTATATTTTGATAGACATCACTGCTCGCAAAAGATACGTCTCCGTTCATGGACACCCCTCTCTGCGATAATTTTATCAGGCGTCAATATTTATGGAAGTTTCTCAAGCGAATACATCTGTGCCTGTGCAGTATACTCTACCATTAAACCATGTTTGACGCAATAGCATGGCATGTGAATCATCATCCATCAGTACACACACGTGACCAATGGGGTCCTAATTCTTGTGTTACGTACACTTATACCTTTAGCTGACTAGAACGGTCTGACCTATCCTGAGATCATAATATTGATTATTCTTATTATACCTTTACTATAGTCATCGTATCTAGAGAGGACACAGAGCTCCGAAATAACAAGCAATTTATTCCAATGCGCATCAACAAGTTTCTTTCATCCCTCCCCATCCAGAGGCCGTTGGTCATGGATGCTACACTAGAAACGGTGGGCCAGACACAACATCAACATGCCAGGGATTCGAACTGAATCACTACCAGGAAGCGTGAATCCATACTCAAGCAGCCACAATCTTGACAACCACCCAGTGCCACAGATACATCACAGCCTGGGCAATGAGAGAGGTATGAAGCAGGGTCTTGGAGGTACGGAGCATCTGGGTATTGTCCAGGGCTTGACCACGCATCCGAGCCCAAAGGGAAAGGAGTTGCATGGCAGAGAAAACGCAGAGAAACCACCGGGAGGTACCAGAAGCTTCCAGGAAGGCCAGGGGGATAAATGCAACTAAAAGTGCCCCAGCCCACATAATATCTCCTTGGGCCTTGACAGCCTGGCGCTTCTTGAGGCTACGATGAGATTGCATATCCTCATCGTCATCGGGAACAAAGGACATCTTCTCCGAGTCCTTCTCACTACGATGCCCACGGCGCACCCGACTGGCCACAGTATCGGTGGTTTCCTCGGAAGTACCATTACCCCTTCCTCCTTGGGGCAAAGCCTTTTGCAGCTTGTAAGAGCGCATAGCCAGGCAAGCAATGGCAATGGCCATAATGATGGCGTAGGTATAAGACACAACGGTATCATGGGATCCATGGGTCCCACTACCAAGGTATCTGGGGATACCATTATCACGATGAAATTCCTGGGACCCGAATAAACCACCTTTCTTCCCGTTGTATCCGGTAGTTCCCATGGTCTCATACCAGCTGGAGTCTCCCTTTCCATTGCCCTGAGCCCTCATGGCATCCTGGGCCTCACGTAGCCTCTTCATGGCAGATTCCCCACGGCTCCCAGTGACGGTACCATGAATCTGATCCTGGATCTCACGCGCCTTGTAGGAGGCACTATGACCCCAGCCCGAGGTCAGCCAGTTCCAAGTATTGTGCATGGCATCCCCCAAGTAGCTTGCTTCGTTTCTCAGATTGCCCGCGCGATCATTGACGGCCCGAACGGCCTTATCGTACGTGACCCAAGCCCGCTCAGTCTGCTCATCAATCAGTTCTTCCATACGAGCCCAGGCCTTCTCGCCTCCGGATTTCAGAAGTCTCTCTCCCTCGGCACGGTCTTGCTTGGCCTTGTTGACTGCTTCCTTGGCTTGGACTTCAGCCTCCTTGACTGTTTCCTCTAGATGATGCAGCGCCTCTTCCCTGGCAGACACAGCTTGAGCATCCATTTCGCCCTTGAGCTTCTTCAGCTGCGCCTTCTGATCCTTGATGTACTGAGCAGCCCGAGCGGTATCTTCCTTTGCAGCCTGATGTGCGGCACGGGCTGCACGATCAGTACTGGCGAGTGAATCCCTCAATGAGGCCGTGACCTGGGCCTTGGCGTCCTTAGTGGCCTTTTTCCCGGACTGAGCCAGGGCCTGGAGATCCCGATCCATCTTGGACTTCTCCACCTTGGCTCTATCTAGTGCCCCTTCAGCCTTATCCCTGGCCGTGACGAGCCAGGAGTTCATCCACTCCCCAACCCCACCGGCCCAGTCAGTGGCTTGATCGGCAGCTTGGTCGGCAGTAGAGGAGACAGTGGAATCAATTTCATCCAGCTGACCCTGGAAGTATCCGATACCCCAAGCAGCATTGTCCTTGATCCTGGCATATAGAGACTCGATTCCCTCCTTTCCAGAAGCTTCAACATCATCCCAGCTACGGCTCTTACCCTCCATGTAGCCCTTGGCCCAATCGGCCTGTCTGGTTGCTTTATCCTTGGCCCCCTCCCACGCGCTGGAAAAGTATTTCCAGGTTGTTTCGAGGTCCTGCCGGAGACGACGAGCATTGGCTTCGCGACGATCCTTGAGCATGTCATACATGTCGTTAGCCCCTTCGACCACACGGCTTTTGGCATCGTACGCGCCCTCTTTGGCCTTTCGCTGGGCATATCCAGCTCCTTCACTGGCCTTCTCCCTGGCATATTCGGCCCCCTCGCCAGCCTTCTCCCTGGCATACCCAGCTCCTTCACCCGCCTTCTCCCTGGCATACTCGGCTCCTTCACCCGCCTTCTCCCTAGCATACTCGGCCCCCTCACCCGCCTTCTCCCTAGCATACTCGGCCCCCTCACCCGCCTTCTCCCTGGCATACTCGGCCCCCTCGCCAGCCTTCTCCCTAGCGTACTCGGCTCCTTCACCGAGCTTCTCCTTGGCATAGTCGTAGCCCTGACCGGCCATATCCTGAGTGGCGAGCCAAGCCTCAAAACTCAGCTCCTGGGCCGAATCCTTAGCCTGATTGGCCGCGGCTCCAGTGGCCTTTTGTGCCTCAGACCAGGCCTTCTTGGCGTGATACTTGGCATTAGACTCCTTGGGCTGGGTCCAGGTAGAGATGTGATCGTAGATGTAATCAGCCATGGTGTGATTGAAGGATGAATTGAAAAAGGCGATCAAGCGGCGTTGATGGGGAAGGTGATATTCACAAGGAAATGATGCAGGTAGAAAGAAGAATGAAGTGGAAGAAGGTGGTGATGATAGGGGAACGTTGCTTTTTATCAAAGTGGCGCTGCGATCAAAATATCCTTTGTGTTTTATAACCTCGCGAGGCCCACCGGACAAAGAAGCTTCTGTAGAACTTCTCATACGCTGTGTTTTTCATACTTCTCACCAGGCTTTCCGTATTGAGAAATTCCTGAGAAAATCCAGAATAATATGTATGGATGACCTCATATTCTTAGTACACATGTGTATGATTTAATTTGCCTCGGATGGCGATGGGGGGATATGTGGTTCATTATGACAGACTGATTGGCCAAGTGATCACAAGAAGAGTGTGTGTGACAGTGAAAGGGCTGGTCATCTAGTCTCACACCGTTGGTTTCACATCACAACGGCCTGGAGCCGCGGGTGTCAGTCCCCACACTTTACCACTCATCAATGCCTGTCTAACAATTATCAGAGCCGTGCCCTACTTGGGATCCACACCCGAGTATGACGTGAATAAGAAAATGGGAATTTGAGACAGGTTAAAAACATCACTAGTTTCCCAGGTCATACCTTTAATGAGATTTCGCTGTTTACTACTACCTTTCTCTAATCAGAGTGAGAGCGTCAGTATTCACACGGCTCTTACCTCACTTGGGGTATGCCTGTAAGGGGAAAAAGGACAGATATGTCTCGCCTTGAATGATATGGACTGACATAGATAGGTATATCCATATCGAGAGATCTATCCCAACGCTCAGGACGAGTAGATGCATTGAGAATCGTGGTTTCCTAATAAGGCGATAGATAGTCTTACAAGTGCGCACTAAGGTTTAAACCTCGCAACCTAGTAACCCAGTAACCCAGTAACCCAGTAAACCCAGTATCATCAACCGATGATCGTATTGTCGAGCTCCAAGTTCCCCTCCCCATATTACCCGAGCTGGAATCAGAAATAGCACTAGGTGGTGGAGTACATATTTAAACAGGGTATATCGCGCGATGGGCCAGAACAAAGCACATCTACGATTTGATCTAATAAGGAAAGGTACATTTGGGCTACTTGTGGATGAAATAGCAACACTGGGCATTCCTTCCAGATCGATTTCTTAGCGTTGCCTGTGACCTTAAATACTACTATTTTGACCTCCGCTCCAGACCAGCCCCAGGACCATGCACATGAGATGACCTCGCTCATCCGATGGCCACTCGTAAAGCCATCCGCCTCTCCTAGCCGTGAGATGCAGAGCAATCAAGTTTACCCATGCCAGAGTGATCAAAAGTATACTTTTAAAAGGGCGTCTAACAGCATACCAAGCAGCACTACTCCATGGGAAATGATGAATTTTCGCCTTTTGCTCAGATAAAGACCATCCAAATCTTCTTTACTATTTTTTTACCGTTAGTGTAGCCAATACCTTATGCGCCCTATTCTAGCTCATACTTATTCCTAGCAGGCCCCATCAAGTGCTTCGGTGTCCAAGTCAGTCATTGCGACTCTTGTCAGAAGGAATGAAGGGTTTGCGGAGTTTCAATCCTATTGAGAAGAGAGGGCAAAAGAATAGTGGAAAGAGTAAGGCTCCATCCACCTCCCCTAAACCATCTCAAACACGGACATCCCGTCTTCAACTCCGCAAGTCCCGATGCTCTTGAGTGAGAACATTGGGAGGTAGAGGTCACTGAGTCACAGTCGCTCTTGGCGTTAGACCAACATAACCTTTCAAGTCCAAGGGCTGGGAATTCTGACATATTGACTCCTTCCTCATCATCTTTCGTCCTTCCCCTCATCCTCTCTCCACTTCAGCTATATCGCCTTTCCTCCGCTTCTCTTGGTTCAGACACCGTTCTTTTATCCCTCTCTACGTCTGCCACTTTGCCTCGACCCCCGAGCCAACCATCCGCTTCACCCTTGTCTGGTAACTTTTGGAGATGATTTTGCTTATTCAATCGAACCTAATTTAACGTAATTTCTCATCCATCACCTCACCATCTTGTCCACCACTACCATTATAGCATTGCACCCGGTGTGCACGGACCTTCAGCCTATCTTTTATAACTACTCTCAGCTCGCCACTTTCCCCACTCGTCCATCCATCAGCCAAGCAACCAATCTGCCTATCTGTCCAGATGAAGTTCATCGCAGCCTTCGCCTCGCTGGCGCTGTGCACGACCCTTGGAATGACGCATGCCCAGCAATTACAATTTTGCCATAATCCAGTGACGCACACCGTTGAAACAGCAGCCAATTGCCCTAAGGGTGAACAATCGGTTCCAAACGGAGAAGTTATTTGTGTAGATCAGACGAGTCAGACAGTCGTCAAGATCAAGAATAACGAATGCCCTCAAAATGCTATCTGGGGAAAAATGGCAGATTATTTCGCGGAGTCGTATCCGGCCAAGCCTGGAGATATGGTCATGCTCATTCTTTACTGTCGAGATTCACAAAATGGCCTCATTTCTGAGAATCTCACAACTTGTCCAAAAGGGAGCACGGATACGCCTTTCAACACTTTGGGTTGCCGATTCTACGAGGATGGCACCGCCTCGGGCTTGGATAGTCAAACCAACCAATGTCCACAGGGAAGTGCCCTTGTCGCCATCGACGACTATACCTGCCCCACAGCCAGCTGTAAGGTTGGCGATGTTATGGCCCCGAAAAATGGAGTCATCCCTCCCACGGCGGAAATGGAGCAGCAGGATCAAGACCAGGGAGACGGGCCCAATGAACAGAATCAGGGTCAGGGACAGGATCAGGGCCAGGGTCAGGAAGATGGCTCTGACGGCGTCGAGGCCGTGTTCGGGGGTCTAGGTGGTTCCGGTAACATTTTAAATAAAATCTTTACAGTCCTCGAATCCTTTAGGATTCTCCCCTATTTCGATTCATATTTTTGCGAGGATAAGAAAACCCTCGAAATCACCCGGATGTCCTTTCAGACGGCGTGTACCGACGATCAATACTCCATTGGGGGATACCAAGTGGCATGTCTTCATGAAGAAAAGCTCAACTTAGTGGATCCTGTGGACCTAGAATGCCCAAAATCATCTAAGATGGTCAACGTCGCCCGGTGGAAGTGCCCTTATCGTAGTACCCTTCAGGATGGAACTTGTGACCCTAGCGCCAAGCTTCTCCCCTTCAATGCCTCTATGGCCGACGATCTCCTTTATTGCACCGACTCCAAGGGTATGCTCGCCATTTCACCCAATTCATTCACATGTCCCTCCTCCACCTACCTAACCACCTCCTTTTACCGGCCGGGGTGCTGGGATCCCAAGACCAAGCTAAGGCACTTTAAAGAACAAATGATCTGTCCCGTAGGAACCGAATCCTTCGATACTGCCTTCTTTGTTTGTAGGGATGTCACTAACAGCACCCTGTCCTCGATTAATTGCGGTGAGAATACCCCCGTGGTACCAGCTACCAAAGAGGAAATTATCCCGAATATTCAGTTCGACACCTCCCTCTACTTTCACAACATTTCTGGCGAAGATAAAAATCTGGCCGCTAAGGGTCAAAATGCTGACGGAAGCGAAGATGGAGGTACTGCTTTGGGTAACGTTGACGGAGGCGGTACTGGAGGAGACACTGGGGGTAACACTGAAGGTAGTACTGGAGGGAACACTGGAGGGAACACTGGAGGGAACACTGGAGGGAACACTGGAGGGAACACCGAGGGTAACGCTGGAGGTAGTACTGGAGGCTCTTAGAATGAGGATTACACCGCTGGCGATGTATCGCCCAGGCTTCCCACAAAGATTTATCAGTTTCCTTCTAGTTTCGCTGCTTTTCTCTCTATATTGTTTTCGTGCTTCCTCTGATAAGATGAGGCTTTGGAAGAAGCGGATGATTACTGATAAGCAGTTGTTTAGTAAGCTAAATAATGCAATTCCTCTATTAATTATGATGGAGAAATTATTTACCCACTTAGAAATAAGTTCAAGGGAGTGCCATCTCTTCTTTTCTTTTCATTCGCTAACCTTGATGATTACCTTACCGAGACATTTTAGATCAAGACGAAAACACTCTTGTCCGTATTGATGATTACAATACTTTCTCGATTATAATTCAGTATTAAATTAGGATGAGCACCAGTAAAGTGTCATTAGATACTGCTCTCAGGGATACTCTCAGCGATAATAGTTTAGACTTAGAAAAATGATGAAATACTTTTAATGTTGGGTTTTCCGCCCTTTTTAACTTTTATTGTCTGTGAGCGGCTTTAATCAGCTCGATCTGAGGGATGGTTACTAGTGAGCGGGATGGGTACTAGCAACACAACACTCGCGCATCGATGGGGGAATAAGAGAGGGAAAAAAGGATCGATGCGGAGCCCTCAGATGAGGGCAAAGTCTGGTCTCCCCTGCGCTTTTTATAGTGGTCGTTTACAGTGTGAGGCACTGCGCACCCTGACCATTTGGGAGAGGGTATGGTGTCCTCTTCACTATGGTGTCCCTCTCCCCACAATAGGTATCCCTTTCCAATGTTTACTACTATTTTCTCCGACATTAATATGTCCGCAATGGTCTAGTGGCTAGGATTTCACGCTCTCACCGTGACGGCCGGGGTTCGATTCCCCGTTGCGGAATGCCTTTTTGTTACGAGAGACTTGTCGGAGTGGAAGTGCTACATCCTTTTGACAGAAATTATTGCTCCCTCCGCAGGCCTTGTGCTTTATTATAAGGGAGGGGGGGTGAATTCCCACTGGCGCTTCCATCTATCCGCCACTCTCGTTTCGCTTTGACTTGCTTCATTTTCCTTCACAACACCATGAGCGCCATCTTTGAGGGTAGTATTGTACGTTGGGAGGCAAAGTGTTTTCTGAACAAAGGCTCCTGAGCTGACTCCTCCTTGCCTGGTTCTCACCGTAGGATTTCGAGGGACAGCATCTGACCCAAAGGATAGCTGAGGTAGTAGTCGTGGGAGGAACGGTAAGTGGTTCATGGATGGTCTGCATTTACGTCTTGGAATCATAATTCTTATACTCGGATACCCTGATTAGGCTGTGTCCTATGTTGTCGGGTACACCACAACTTCCGTCTATAACAGCTTCCTCACCTTCGGTGCTTCCGTGGCCCTGGCCATCCTGGTAAGGGTTGCAGACGGGTCAAAGGGATATTACCTTGTGGATCTTATCTCATGGGTCAACCTAATTGACCGTGCATTTCCGTCTTTTGATCATGGATAGATCTGTGTCCCTCCTTGGCCCACTTTCAATAAGCACCCCGTCAAGTTCCTACCCGCACTCAAAGCAGGAAAATCCGAGTAAGGGGGAGAGGTTGCTTTTGTGTGGTCCATGAGGGAAAGGCAAATTTATTCAATGGAATATCTCAAAATGCTTCAATATATCCGATGTCCCTGAATGATGGTTGACGACTAAGTGTACATCCAAGATAAAAAAGGAAGATAGAGAGACATATGTAACGGATCATTGAGCATAGGTGTATCAGAAGGGAGAAGAAGAGTAATTAGTCATTGGCTAAATATTAGTTGTTTTTGTATTGAGTAATTTGTTGTCATAGAAATAACGCCCAGGGTGCAGGGGCTGAATATCGGTAAAGATCAGTATCCCCAAATTATGTAAAACCGATATCGAACTTGAACGTTGAAGGGTACCTTTTCGCAAATGAAGACCATATCAAAGTGAAAGGAACATAGGGTAATAAAATACATCATCGACTCTTCATACTATCAACATAATGCTTGATTGAAATGCTGCATGGTTTATGATGGCCAACCATTTGGCCAATGGTACCTTTGTTTCCGAAGATATGTTGCTTCATTTCGGGTTGCGCCTGATTAGTTCTAACAGGTAGCTGGAACATACTAACCTTTGCAGTAAGGATGAATACCACATTGAGTTCAACTTATTTACCTTAGTTATGCCTCCTGTAAGAAACATACTATATTATTATTATCATCTATAAGGATGGGTATAATGCGTGCTGTCCATGAATCTGTGCACTTTGTGAATACTGATGGAACAGGCGCTGTATATTTTAAGTGAACATGTGGTGGGCATGTTGACAACAAGGGCAGCGTAAGAGCAAGGTACGTGGTACCAAATTTTCCATCGGAGGTATCTTTAGGCGCCGCCATTTAACTGAGACCCTGATCTTCCACAGGAACAGTGTCAATGTACTGCTGCAAGGCCACGATCCTCTTTAGGGGCTGGATCTTGTCCACCTTGCTATTGAAATCACATTTGTAGGCAGGAATAAATTGGTTAGTGCCTTTTTGAGCACATTCCCACCAGGTGAAGTCGATAGGCTCGGCAGAGGCGGGGCAATTTTTGGTTTGGGGGTCGACCTCGACGATGGTAGAAGAGGTGAGATCCCTGCAGCCCACGAGGCCCAAATCATTGATCAGCTGGGTGTTGTCCTCGCAACTGTAGGCATCCTGGACCATGGTGACATTACCGCGGGCAGATTCGCAAAAAGACGTACCACTATAGGCGGCGGCAGCGGGGAGGAGTCGGGCGCCAAAGGGGCAGATCCCTTGGTCATTCAGTTCACCAGGGGCACAGGACCATTCGGGCATGTTGATATACCTAGTGCCTGGGGGACAATCTCGGTTGACGGGCTCAGCCAACCTAATCTCGTCTTTCTTGGCACATCCAACGTTGTTGCCGGGGAGGAGGACATCCATGGGATTGAGGCAGGTGGGGGCGGTGACAACGGTAATGTTCTGGGTGACACTCTCGCAATATATCCTATTCCCCTGACCCTGAGTTACTTGCTGCCCCGAATCCCCATTATTGCTCTGTCCGGTGGAGGTGCCGCTTTGGGAGGAGTCTTGATGGACTGAGACGAGACGCGTGCCAATGTCGACGTTTTGTTTTAACGGATTCCCCTGACCATCCACGGGCTGGTAGTCGGACATGTCAACGGGGATGCAGTTGGATCGACACCGAGGGAGGGGTAGGCCATCAAAGAAGCTATTCTGAAAATTGATGCATACAACCTGGCTTGAGGCAACTATGGTGGTCCCCTGGGCACAAACGCCCAGGGCAGGCACGGCGGTCAGGGTTCCCTTGGTGAGGTCCTTGCAGTAGGAGGAGGGGCCTAACATAGTAGAGTACGGGACGATTTTGTCTCCAACGGAACAATCGCTCCATATGGGGAAGCCCTGTTGATCCAAACACAAGTAATCCTCACCTACAACCAATGCACTCCCTTGGGGGCATCCCTGCTCGAGGGTACCGCTAAAACTTTGTTGCTGAGGCTGAATACAAACAATCTTATCAAAAGAGGTCTGAGTGGATCCGGCTTGGCAGGTCGCCCCGGTAGTAACCTCCGTGACCTGAAGGGACTTTTCATCCTTGCAATAAACGGCATCCGAGGATCCAGAACGACGATTAGAGGTTGAGGGAGAGGAAGAATCGCCATTGTTGACGTTGTTGTCATTACTGACGTTGTTGTTGCCATTAATGACGTTCTTGCCATTGTTGACGCTGTTGCCATTATTGACGTTGTTGAACACTTGAGAATTTCGCCCGGTAGGTGTATTGAGATTGGGGGCTGGTGTGGCGGAAAAGGAGGGTAATGGAGAGGCTGAAGAAAAAGAAGTGGCTGAGGGGTTGAATGTAGCGGTAAGACGGCTTCCAGCTGGGCATGAGGACCTGGCCGATCCTTGAGACACACACTGGTAATCATGGGAATGGACGGGGATGGCTGGAGAGGGGCAAGCGCCCTGAACGAGCTGGACACTGACCTGGTTGGAGGGGTCCATACAAAGTACGGCGGAAGCAGACAGACGAGAGGATGAGGCAGGGCAGGAGGGGATGGTGCTGGAGGTGTAGGACACGGTATGACTGGTCGCGTCATAGCAGTAGAGTCGGGCGAGAACATAACCGATTTGACAATCGAATGTGGGATTTCCCGAAGTGTCCAAACACTCAAAATCCTGCTGGTAGACGGAGGAGGACTGGAGTGGACATGCCTTATGCACTGCAGCCACCAAGGTGCCTGAGGCTTCGTCACGGCAAATAACCTGAGTCACTAAGGAAGAGCCAACAGGACACTGAGTGGATTGGCGGAAAAGGGTGACAATGAAGGTCTTTTGATCTCGGCAAAAGATGTCGGACGCAGCGTCAGCCTGGCTGACCCAATGAAGACTGGCAAGGCCGTAGAGGATGGACAGGAGGGAGAGGGATGAAGGAAGCATCCAGTGCTTTGCGAATAGTAATGAAGTGGGCGAAAAAGAGAGGGTGGAGAAAGGAAATACTCTAGAGATGTAAGCTTCTCCAGGAAGGATACGGTGGGTGAGCGGATGAAGGGGATGACAGCTGCTTAGAGAAAGGCACAGGTACGACTATGTCTATCCAGGAACTGTAGCTTTGGTGGTGGAAGAGGGAGTGAGGGGGAGGAAGCCGTCTCCCAAGGGGTTGGGAGAAGGACGGATGGAGGGTGGGTGCTTGCCGGACAGAGGCGACAAAGGCACTGAGGTGATGGAGGAGGGAGCCGATGGCGGGGTGAGTGGGGAGGACTTGTCCAAACAATCTTCACGGAAGAAGAGGAAGAGAAGGCAGATGAATGCGGGGGAGAGATGGAGAGAGAAGGGTGGAGACGGGATGAGTTGAAAGAAGAGAGCGATGCCGGACCGGTCTAGTCAGCAGGTAAAAGTGGGGGGGGGGGGGGGGGAAGGATTTAAGCGGGGGTGATTGTAGAAGGAAAGAAGGCTAGTCGGGGCTATAAGAACCTGAAGCTGTGGCCGTGGTGGCTGACCTTGGTAGGGTAGAGGGAGGGCGGAGGCTGCTGCTGGCGGCTTGAGACAGTCGCATTGATGGCACTGGGGATCGGACGAGAGGCCAGAGCCTAACTATGCGAGCGGAGCTTTGTCTTCCTGCTGTAAAGGAGCGGACTTGGCCAGGTCGGACTTGCGGGGAAAAGAAAGGTATACTCAAAGGGCGTGTTAACACCCTGTTAACAAGGAGAGCTGATTAACGTTACTGGGAGAAATAAAATGGGGTTTAACAGTTTTATATAGCCTAATTGGTTTTTAAGAGTATAGTAGTAATAGTAAACAAGCAGAGGATGGTGTTGTGTTGTAAATGGAGATCTGAATCTCACGATGGAATTAGAAGGGCTTGAAATTTGGTCTTGGAAATCTTAATCAAGGTTTGGCTTTCTTTATCTTGAGGAATCTTGGATCGGCAAAATGGGACTTGGGGACGTGTTCTTAACTGGAATCAATTCTTATCAAAGGGTATCTTAATCAGGGGAGGGTTCGCGAGGGAGGTGGGGATGGAAAAATGGAGGGAAATTTGACATGTATTCTTCAGACTGATGCAAAA
>KZ987748.1:0-32220 GCA_003614145.1 Piptocephalis cylindrospora
CCCCCCCTCCCTCCCTCTCCCAAGACATTATGGAGGGCTGGGGAGAGGAGCTCTTTTGCCATTGCTCCCCAAGCTTACCTCAATACCAACCAACCATCCTCCCGCCCCCCCAACCCGACCCCCCACCCCCCCACCCCTAATCCCCCCTCCACCAACACCCCCTCCCCCACCCCCGCCCCCCCCTCCTCCGCCACCCTTGGTTCCGGAGCTGGTCGGTCCGTTGCCGGTGCCAGTGCCTTTGGTCTCTCTGCCCTTGCCGCTGGTATCCTCCTCCTTTAAATCTCTCTTCTCCACCCTGAGACGATGTGACCGCGAATGTGATGGTGTGTTGACGGCATGGATTGTTGATTCGACTACACAGCGTATAAAACGCATCAATAATAATACACCTCTATACTACTGCGTCTCCACACTACCTGAACATATCCCCAATTAGCACACACACATGAGTAGTGAACACAGTCAAGCAGACAGCCCACTGACCTTGATCAGTCTCTCCTTTCTCCATTTACCTGCTCTCACCTAAACATTTCTCAGTGTCATTCACAAGCCCCTCTTCCCCCCCATATCCTCGTATTACTACCAGTACCATCATTAAGAACACATCACACCATGGGAGGAGGCGATCTCAACTTTAAGAAGTCCTTTCATCCTCTCACCTTCCGGAATCAGGAACGGATCTGGAAGGAGGAGCACAAGGCGGAGGAAGAACAGAAAAAGTTAGAGCAGCTACGGAAGGAACTAGAGGAGGAAAGACAACTCCAGGCCTTACAGAAACTCCAGGAAGATCGAGGTCAACGGAAAAAGTCTGAGCGACTGGATTGGATGTACGCTGCTGGCCCTGGTGGGGCCCCGGCCATACAGAGTGCTGAGCAAGAGGCATACCTCCTTGGCCAAAGACGGGTGGATCCATTGCTTCGTCAATCTAAGGATGACGGGATACCGGCGGCGGGGGAGGAGGTGCGTAAGGGCTCGGCACGGGATGTGGCCTATCTTGGCAATCAGAATGCCAACACCGTACGGGACATGCAAGCCAAGATCCGGGAGGATCCGCTCTTTGCCATCAAGAAAAGGGAGCAGTCGACCATCAAGACCATTGCCAGCAACCCCATTAGAATGCGAGAGTGGCGTGAGGAGAAGGAAGGAGGGGGAAAAAAGGACAAGCGTGATAAGGAGGGCGGATCCAGAAGGGACCGGCATCACCATCGGGAACGAAAAGAGGAGGGGAGGGTTAGAAGGGAAAAGCTATCCAGACGATCGGAAGAGTCAAGAAAGCGATCCAGGTCCCCGGATGACCGAGTGAATGATCACCATCGATCATCCAGACGGATGAGGCCCTCCCATGGAGAGGACAGTCATCATGGATCCGGAGCCGCTTCTTCTCATAGAGAGGACAATCATCACAGATATAGGGCCACCTCCTCCTTTCGTAGAGAGGGAGGGCAGTCTTCACGACACGATCGTGACCGTACCCCCAGAGACCGACTAGAGCCTCGGAAGGAGGGACGTTCTAGTCAGAAAGATGGAGAGGATAAAGAACGTCGGTTAAAAGCCATGATGGACAATGCAAAGAAGACCCAGGAGGATCGGGCCAAGAGGCTGGCCAAGGCTGATGAGGATGATCGGGTGCAGCAAGAGCTGGAGGAAGTGGCTAGGCGCAGGTCTCGAATGGGAGATGCGGATATTGGCTTTATCCGGCAGGCTCAACGATCCGTCTACTCGTCTGCCACGGCCTCTATCGCCGATCGGATCCAGCAAGGCTCTGGAGGCCGTTCCGATCGGCGGTACCAATGATGGGCGAAACCAATAAGATGAGATACGAGGAAGCTATGGGAGTGTTCCTGAGCACGAAAAATACAATTTGAATTGTGGCAGCCTGCTTTTTCATGTGCCCTTAGAAATGTATCGTCTATTGACCAATGATCTAATCGAATCCCTATCCGCCTCATGCAAAGAATGCTCTACCCAAAATCACAACTCAAAACCAACATTCCTGTTGGAACTGTCCATGCTTTTCCATGATGCCCAGCAGGGTCCGGGCCTCTTCCTCGATCATACCGCCTTCCTGGATAAAGATGGTAACCAAAGCTGTGGCCACATCATCAGGCATCCGGTTGGCATTTCTGTTCGTGGAATAGAAATAGATGAATGGAGGAGGAGGGGAGGAAGCAAGATGAAAAAGGCTGCAACACGTACCCTGAGAGTAAAATTTTGGCGCTTTCTTCGTGAATGGACTTCCACAGCTCCTGGGCATGTTCGACCATCCTATGTTGAACGTACACACGCTTCTCCTAAACCCACGATTAATGGGGCTGTGAATTTTTTGTCTTTTAAGGGCTCTGATCCTCCAAGCGGAATCTAGAAGACACGTACCTCATCTCGAGAAAACGCCGTCCTTAGCTTGAGGTGCCCTTTCTGGGCCCATCCTTCCAGGTCCTCGCGAAAGTGGAAATCCTTGTCACTATACCGACATCCAAAGTAAACAGAATTCTCTGAGTTTAGAGCCGTGTCGGAACGGGGAAAGGTTGATGAGCAATGTTTAACATGTAAGATTAACTGGCCAGCCAAAAAAAAAACCTTACCGTAGGCACCTTGGGATATTCTCTCTTGAAGAAATGATCGCATTGGGGCAAGCCCAAGCCCTAGCGTGGGAAATAAAAGGCAATGAATTCATCCGTTCTTCTAGCTTCATTCACACAGTAAACTCTGCATAAACATACCGGGACCAATAAGGATAAGAGGTGTTTTTGGGTCATCGGGGAGTTCCAAGGACCCAGGACTGATGGAGGCGGTTAATCTGGACCCCTTCTGTAAATCCTTCATCCACTGAGTGCATACGCCCACTCGAGGGCTAGACATCCTCGTGCGGTATCGGATGATTCCCACAGCAAGCTCAATCTCCCCCGTGGGCTATAGGTCAGGTCAAATAGCTTAGTCTATCAGCTCAAATCACTTCCTCCTAGCCACCATTCTCACTTACCTTGGGCGCAGATGCAATAGAAAAGGGCCGAGGCCTCAGCCGGGGGAAGACATCCAAAACATACTCAATTGGGATAACCATGGGAGTGAAGTCCTTGAGAACTTCATAGGCAGTCCGCTTCATGCGATGACAATAGGTTTGAAGATCATCCTGACCCTCGGGTGAGGTAAACTCTTGGAGTTTTTCCTTGTGCTCTGAATCTTGAGCAAAATGGGAAAGCCACTCGAAAAAGGAAGTCCTTGGAGTGGAGAAGGCATCAAGATGGTAGGTAAAAAGCTGACGCAGTGTGCGCTTTTCTTTAATCCATGCGGGATGGTTGGAAGATCCTGTAGAGTAAGGGGGGGGGAGATACCCTTTTAGTTTTTCATATATGCTAGTAAAGCAAATTCGTTTGCCCATGAACTTACCAGTTTCTCGAGGCTGAATATCTAAGAACTCATCGGCTCGTTCCGCCCATCCCAAAAGATCGAGGATAGCATCCACTTGCTCTGGAACATTCTCTGGTTGAATATTCATTACATCCCCAGGTCGGTAGCTAAGGTGTGAGGTGTCACGAGGAAACCCCTCCTGCACATCTTTGTCCGGATCCATTCCAAATATAAAGTGTCGCACGTCCTGGAAGTGATCCGGATGGGTGATGCGAGTATTTTTCAGACAAGAAACCCTTCTTTCTCCCTCTTCGAGGACCAACCGGTATTGAAGATCCTCAGAACTCGAAGAAGGGGGAACTGGAGTAATACGGTAAGTTGAGGGCATGAGCTCATCTTCAGACATCTCCTCTACTCCCTTTGGTAAAGGGTATCGGTTCGACAGCCGGATCCATAGGTCCTTCAACCACGGGACAAGCGCTCCATCCAACCTAAGGGATACAGTGGGAAGTTAAGATGGGGCCGTATCCTTCTTTCCTTACTTTCACCTACCCAAGGTAATGCTGATCATCCCCATCGCCCCGAGGAGCAATGGGATTGGCTCCAAGTTGCAATAAACGTTTATAGAGCTTTTTCCCTGGATAATTGAATCTTGTTGGGAGGGAGTAAGCAATTGGAAGTGGTGACACGAAGAAAACCTTGGACTTACTTGGCATACCCCGAGTCTCCCAAACCAAATACGGCATATGTGATATGAGAGTAAAGGGTAGGACTAAGGTGGCGCTGGAGCATGGCCCGCCAGAACCTCTATAATATATCATCGAGGATAAAGTTGGTCGGTTAAGGACAATTCTATCCCGTATGTCATCAGTGGTCCCAGCTCGTGCCCTCTCTCTGACCTTCATATTTCGAGGTTCCTCTCCCTGACCAGTGGTAGCCACAGCAAAGAGAATTATTGTTTCATCCGAAAGAGACGACTAGTACACATGGGAAAAGGAGGGGTATTAGAGGAAATGCCCACACCCTGCTCCGGCTCTTCTAAATATCATCACATACGCCGGTGAAGTCGTTGGCAGGATGAACCCTGACTGGGAACCGTCGACGCTTTGCTTGGCGAGCCATTCGCTCCGCTACATCCTCGGCACACCCAGTTTCCGAACCATAGAGAATAAGAATGGGGGGTCTTGTGCCGTTCATGAAGAATCGAGGGTAGACTATAAGTAACGATGAAGGAAAGAAAGAGGCGCAAGGCAGGAACGAGAAGGGACCCAGTTGGAACTGAGACAGCATCATCTCATATGATTACTAGATCTCCCACATATAATCACAGACGCGACCCTAGGACATGGTTGTTGGGATGACACACATAGACGCACGCGCTTGGTGGGTAGACCACCAAGGGCATCACGGCTGGTAGTGGATGAGGGCTTGGTCCCCAGCTCCGCCATAACATAAAAAGGCCAGGGTTCAGCCAAGAGCTAGAAGGGCCCTTCTGGTAAGATTATATCATTTTTATCATTCATCCGCGCCATGACCCTCGCACATCCAGACACATCCTCTCAGTCCTCAGCCCAACCACTGACCCGAGCGGCAGAGGCCGTCTTGGCTACGACCCTGGATGATACGGCCCTATATCAGGCCGTATCCCATCTACCCCCGGCCTATTATGACCACCAGGACACACAGGAGGAACCAGGGACGGGGAAGGGTTCGGATCGGGACCTGGAAGCTCTGGCCGACCCTAGTACACTTCGTGGATACATGGATGACGAATTGGAGAAAACGTATGCCGATCTTCTAGGCTCTTTTCAACCCATGCTGCAGGTGAGAATCACCGGCGAGGAGCTGTAGCAGTCGATCCTAAATTCACTCACTCATTTTCCCTTGAATCCTCAATAACACTAGGAGCTAGACCGCCTTGAGAGTTTGGTGGAACAATCCGGCGGGGCATGCCAATCGTTGGAGCAAGCATGGGCCACATTCTCTTTGAAAGCCCAATCCACTACGCGCGAATTGAATGCCCTGCAGGAGAAAATGTAATTGTGGCGTATAGGGAAGTCTAAGTAGTCTCCCACTACTTTTCTAATCCATCCCATCTTACAAACACGGTGTAGTGATGAGGAACGGCAGGCAGAGGAAGGTATTGAAGGCTTCATATCCCACCATCTCCTTTCCCCAGAGGATGAGGAGCGCTTAAAAGGGGAAAAGGTCGACCAGGGCTTCTTGGATGCTTGCACTCGCATTCAAACCCATCTTGAGCGGGCCCACGATCTCGAGACAACTTGCCCTACCCTTGCATCGGAAATTCTGGATCAGCTCAGTGCTCTTCAGGATCCGGTACCCAAGACACTCAGTCGGTATATTCAACAGCAATATGCCTCCTGGGGGACTCTACAAGGAGGGGAGGATGTAGAAGTGAATCCTATGATGGCCCAGGCCATCCAAGCCCTTTCCCATTCAGAGGCGCTATATCAGTAAGAAAGATGGGGAGGGTATCTCTGAGAGAAACGCATGCTTCCTACCTCACCTCCTTTCCTCTATGGGATAGATCGAATGTGGATGAGATCATTAAGATTCGACGACGATACATGGCTTTGTCCTACTCTCGAGATATTGGAGAGGAGGGTCGAAGCGGTCCCTTGGATCTAGAACGGGTCCGAAGGTATGCAGGGGATCGACTGGCCTGGCTTCACCAAGCCACCATGTCCGAGGTGGAAATATGGAGGGCCCTCTTGTCTTTAGATACAGGTGAGAAAATCATGAGAGGCACTCTCTTAGCTTCCCTTTTCCCCTCATCCCTCTTCATGGCTCTTATTCCACGGAACTTGGATAGATCCGAGAAAATCACACGAAAATCCTACATTTGCGCCGTGGGTGGATGCTACCTTTGAGTATATTCTTAAGCCTTTTCAGGTAACATTTCTCCTTTTCTTCCCCCTTCCCTAAGCCACTCTCTAAACCATTCATCCCTTTCTTGGTATTGCAGGCCTCTATCAAAAAAGCGCTTCGGGTAGAAGGAATGATGGCAGTTACGGGATACCAAATGGCCCAGACTCTACAGTACTACACGCAAACCCTGACCCGGTACCTTGGGAAGGATGGGACCATCCCTACCATGTTGGACAGGTGAGTAACCTTATCTTCCTCCTAGCCATCTTCCCCATTCTCTCATGCATCTACTTTTAGTCTGCTAGGGGAGGCGTTTGAGGTATTTTTAAAAACGCTTGAGGTGCAAGCAGAACACTTTTTCCGATATATGGAGGTAAGCCTGAAGTAAGAATATTTGGACATGATATAAGATATACTTTGTATCCTGACGCTATATGTATCCCTTAATTGCCCTTTCCCTTCGATAGAACCCAAGCGATGATCTTGGATCACCGCCCATGGTAATTGAGGCAGCCAAGCAACTTGTAGGTCGCTGTTCTTGAATGAACCACACGCCCCCAATAGATTTTCCGCACCCACTCACCCTACCCCCCCCTCCTTCTCGGTGGTTGTAGCGAGCGATCACGGAAGCATATGCCAGTTCCATGACTGTTACTTCACCCATCACTTCAGGATCCTCGGGACCCTCTGGGTCTGGGGAGGAAGAGGATGTTCGGAGACCAGGGTTTGACGGGGTCCTCGGGAGAATTTTGGGGCCCTTGCTTCAAGCATGTGAGCTGTCTGCGGGTACTGCAAGATTGAACGAAGGAAGACGGCATGTCTTTCTCCACAATTGCCTCTCTCTGCTTTTGGTCAGTAGATAAGCAATGTTACTTCCTTGAGTGACCCATGGAATTAGGACTTGCTTAACCATAATTCCCCCCTTCCAATTATAAACAGGAACATCTGGGTCAAGGACCAGGCACTAAAAGTCGACGGGAGGCCCTGGAAATGGAAATGAGGGAACATGTGAATGGCATGATTCAGACTGAGGTAAGAGAGTGGACTTGACGGTGTAACTAGAGTGGACTCCCATACTTATTCGTCATTCTCTTTTTCCATGTTTTATGATAATATAGACCCGGGAATTACTGAAACGATCTGGTCTCTTTCCCTTTGCAGTGGCCTTGGAGGATGAAGATGACCCGGTACGGATACTCCCTTCCTTAGTTGTTCTTGCCTCTTTGGCTAACTGATTCGCCCTCCTATCCCATCATGGGTGTACCAATGAGCAGAGACCATTGGCAGAAAGACCAAGGACATCCCCAGCAGCCTTGACTTCGGCCCTAGACCGTCTGGAAGAATTGCTGCTGATCTCCAATGTCGAAGAAGTGCCGAAGTACCTTTCCTATCTCCAAACACCCACCCAGGAGAAAGGGGAAGGGGGGTTAGGAAGAGAGATTAGCAAACAGACGACAGAGCGATTTCTACATTTTTATCACGAAATCCGCCAGGCAGTAACGAAAGAGGAGGCAGGATTTGGATCGACGGTTGGATCAGGACGGGATGGGGGGAGGCGGATGAGAACGACCGAGGAGCTGCGCACTCTCTTGGTTTTTGATGATGGGCTTCTGTGATCGTGTGCTGTGTCGAGGAGAAGAGGAAAACACAATAGAATAGAAGATGGCACAGGGTATAAAGCATTCTTGTCATTATAAACGATTATTCCCTCTCACTTAGAATCCTTCTTCTTCTTCTTCTTCTTCCCTTCATCCTGTTCATCTTTCTCTTTTCTCTTACTATTCCGATTTCTCCCGGAGCCGTCAGATCCTCGAAGTCTCTCAGCTAGCTTACGCTGAAATTCCTTAACACGATGCTTCTTCCCGTACTTCTTATGGTCCTTGACCTGGACTTCCTCAGGTCGATATCTGAATGAGGTGGGAGGTGATGTCAGTGAAGAGATGCAATGGCTGTAAAAGAGGGAAAAGTACGTACGGAGCGAGCTTCTTCACTGAAACATGCTGGTTCAACTCCTTATCCTCGGCAAGGAGGATTTCCTCGGGAGTAAGACCATAGTTGAGAGAATCGACAGTGGTATAGCGGAACCGGGTGGGAAGATCTCCAATAGTATCCTCATAATCCAGCTGGTAAAACTCATCGATGTAATCCTCAAACTCTCGCTTACTCAGCCGATGCTTGCCCGACTTAAGCCGTTGTTTCACCGACATGGATTCGGATGAGGCTTCAGGTTCATGGTCTTGGGCAGTATCCTCGGTATAATCAGCATCCATGTCCAGTTCCTCCACATCTTCCCCATCCTCCCTCCTCTTTCTCTCCAATCGAGCAGCCTTCTTCCTCCTCTTGGCCTCCCTCTTGGAGATAGGCGCTCCCTCCTCTTGACCCAACTCTTCCTCTTTGACAATGTCAGAAATATCAATATCATCATCCCATTCCGGCTTCTTTCCTGCCTCCTATTAAGCGAGAAAAAATAACAAATGAGTGAATATGCGCAATACACCATCGCTATCCCCTTTTCACATACCTCTCCTTGGTAATAGTCCTCGTTAAAGACCTTTCCCATACTGCCATCGTAATCATCGGGATTAAAATCGGCCTCGAGGTCGACAGCATCGATGCCAACAGCATCATTGCCGGTAATCTCCTGGATCTGACGGAGCTTTTTGAGGATCTCAGCCTTTTTCAGGTTCTTGAGTCGCTTGAGCTCCTCCCGTTGCTTGGCCTTCTCCTCCTCCTTGCGCTCGGCCACGGTTTGCCTAGCCTTCTTCCGGCGATCATCTGGCCGCCGGACAGACCCGGCTACCTGACGAGAGTGTGTGATAATTTGACCAGCGCCGGGTTCCTCGAAGCGGAAATTATACTGAGACTCAAAGTCATCAGCCGCATCTACGGCCTCCTCATCCTCATCTAAATCCACTTCTTGTTCCGCGAGTCCGGTACTTCCCTTACTAAGCTGGTCGACCCATCCGCGGTTGAGGATATAATCCATGAGGAAGGCCTCGTCTTTGCCCACAGAAGGATCTTCCCGGTAATTTTGCCACCGCTCAAACTCTTCTTTCCCTGAGCCCTTGGAGGCCATGGATTCGAGAAGAAATCTCTTGTAATCCTCCTCCTCTTCTTCTTGTTCCTCCTGGGTCTTATCCCTGCGAACGAAGAGATCTTGATCATCCCCCTCCTCTTCTTCCATGGCTGCTTTCTATCAATAAGGAGAAATGTGGGGTTCAGTTCATGTAAGAGAAAAAGTGGGAGAGAGAGGCGTTCGCGAAGCTCTCCACAAAGGTTCACATACCTTAAGATTCATTCTCAGCATTTCTTGTTCTTCGACATGAGTCATCCGGCGAGGAGGGGTATCCTCTTCATCTTCATCCTCGGACATGCCTCCATGTTCCAAGATGGCCTTACGGGTCATGTCCTTCATACGAATGGGCTTTTCAGACCTTTGCTGGCGTTGCTTCTCTTTCCAAGTGTTTTCCGCTTCGGCCATGGTCTTTGCGTCAAAAAAAGAGGTATCCTGGAGATAGACCGAGGTATCCTTGGACCGAATGGCCTGAAGGGTCCGCATGATCTGGGCATCGACAGCCGGGGTGACCATCTCTCCATGCTCATCCTCCTCCTCGGAGGTACTATCCTCCTCGGAATCCGAGCCTTCCCCCTCGTCCCCCATCAGGGTTTCTGGAGCCACCCCGGCTCTGACCGCCTTGGCCAGACGAGCAATTTGAGCAGGCTTAAGGTCGCCCACCGAATCCTCACCGTACTTGTCCCTCACTACCATGGGACGAGGGATGAATGAGGCTTTGCACATGAAGTGGAAAGGGCGCGTCCTCATGTCACTTACATAGACCCAATTCCTCGGTTCGCTTCTTTTCCTCATACTTGGAAGCAAAGTCCGGGTTGATGGTAAGGGAAATATCGCTTCCCGGTTCGAAATCTTCAAAAATCCCTGACATGCTAGGATAAAATGGGATGGTGTAGTGGGAAAGGAAGGATGGAAGAAATCAGGTGAGTTGGATGAGCAAGGTACACTGAACAGGCTGGTTTTTCTTTTTTTGCCAGCCTTAGGATCTCACAAGGTTCAACAAGCGTCAGTTCGACAAATCATCCAGTCTCTCAGACGGGTATAGAATGATGATTTGAAAGTAACAAAAAAGGGATGAAATTTAACATTATTTTTGACCAAAATAAATCGCCAAATCCTCTGTGTGAAGATGTATGAAGTCTTCTACCTATTACTACCTCCCTCTAAATGACAGACACACACGGAGGTTTCCCCGCCCAGCGTAGTTGCCCCACACACCGGTTGTCTCCGGAAGGTCAGCACTTCTCCCTCCGAATTGTCCTGTGGTGTGTGGGGAGAGAGGAAGCAGGTGTTCCAGCGCAGTTGTAGGAGACCGACTATGCCTCTCGCTCCCTTGGATGCTCCACACCCTCCCATCTCTACCACTACCTCCGGTTGCCCCGCCTCCTTCCCCCTCTCTCCCCCACCGCTCTTCTCTTCACTCCATCCAACCCACCCCTCCATCAACTCACACTTGACCTTACTGCCCTGATGTTGCCCCAGCTTGTTTCTCGTCGCGTCCTTTCCAACCAAGGTAAGCGTGGGGGTAAAGAGGACCAGACCAACGGCCTTTCCCTCTGACCCCGTCCATTCCTACACTCACCTCTTCATCCCGACCAGGCCTCTCCACTGCCCTGAAGAGGACCATCTCCACCTCCCAAACCTCCGCTTCCCCCTACGATGCCAGCGTGAAGAACATGCTAATTGGTAAGGAGACCAAGGTGATCTGCCAGGGGTTTACCGGAAAGCAGGGAACCTTTCACTCGCAGCAGGCCATTGACTACGGTACTCAGATGGTCGGAGGAGTGTCGCCCAAGAAGGCTGGAACCACCCATTTGGGCCTTCCTGTATTCGCTTCGGTGGCCGAGGCCATGAAGGAGACCAAGGCGGACGCCACCTCCATCTACGTGCCTCCCCCCGTGGCCGCTGCCTCCATCCTTGAGGCTATTGAGGCCGAGGTCCCTCTGATCGTGGCTATCACCGAGGGCATTCCCCAGCAGGACATGGTCAAGGTGGTGTCAGCCCTCAAGACTCAGAGCGCATCCCGTCTCATCGGACCCAACTGCCCCGGCATCATCAAGCCCGGTGGATGCAAGATTGGTATCATGCCCGGTCACATCCATAAGCCCGGAAAGATCGCCGTCGTGAGCCGAAGTGGTACCTTGACCTACGAGGCTGTGGCCCAGACCACCGCCACTGGCATGGGCCAGAGTCTTGTGGTGGGCATTGGAGGTGATCCCTTCAACGGAACTAACTTCATCGATTGTCTACGCGTCTTCCTTGAGGATCCCGAGACCGAGGGAATCATCCTCATTGGTGAGATCGGCGGTAGCGCCGAGGAGGAGGCCGCCGCCTTCCTCACCGCCAACAATCTGACTCGGGAGACCCCCAAGCCCGTTGTTTCCTTCATCGCCGGTGTCTCCGCCCCACCTGGCCGTCGTATGGGTAAGTCCATTGAGCTTTAAATGGGCAGGCGTGTGTATGTACCACATCATTAGGGAACAGAACTCACTCTTTCCCTCTATCCCATACAGGCCACGCTGGTGCCATCATTGCCGGTGGTAAGGGAGGTGCCTCGGATAAGATTGCTGCCCTCGAAGCCGCCGGTGTCTACGTCTCCAAGTCCCCCGCCAAGCTCGGGGAGCTCATGGTCAAGGCCATGTCTCCTGCTTAGAGTGTGCTGTTTCCTTTGATTCTCTCTTTTTCGAGTCAAGAGCGGAGAGGGTGAGATGAAGAGAAAGGCCCAAATTGCTGAGGCCCTATATCCCCATGATCAAGGAAAAAGGCGTCGAGTAGGGAAAGAAAGATTTATAAAGGATATGCGCCATGATTGAACCTTTCCTTCGTGTAGTAGATGGATGATATTGAGCTATGATAATACGGATCCCACCAACGAAACCTTCAATAGGTCTATCCCAACCAACTATATATTTCTCCAAAACAAAGAACATCCGGGATATGCGTACAGCGTTGGCTGGGGAAGAGGCACAAAATGGGGAAGGAGAGAGACTCTCAGGAGAAGTAAGGGTGAAGGAGACAGTCCTCAGCAGAGATCCTTTCTTCGGGAACATACCGGAGCATACGATTGAGGAGATCGATGGCTCGGGGTTCCGGGGCCATGGGAGGGATGATCTGAACCCAAGGCTTGGGAGGGTAATCGGGAAAGTCGCCCTTCCAGCCCGGAAGTCGAGTGACCTCAGGCCAGGTCCTCTCGGAAGGGGTTCCCATGGCGTGGAAGATTCGCTTCAACTGGTCTTCGGGCGAGGAGCCCGAAAAGAGAGGACGACCCGTGTACATCTCGGCGATGACACAGCCGGCGGACCAGATGTCAATGGTGGTGTTGTAAGACCTAGACCCGAGGATGACATCAGGAGGCCTGTACCAGAGGGTGACGACTTCAGCGGAAAAGGTAGCGACGGGGATGCCAAAGTCACGAGCCAGGCCAAAGTCGCCAAGTTTGAGTTGGCCGGCGGCATTGATTAGGAGATTCTGGGGCTTGAGATCGCGATGAAGAACGTTGTTCTTATGGCAGTAGGCTAGGCCCTGAAGGAGCTGTGAGGCAAAGTGGAGGCACATGGGATGAGCAAGGGCACCATGGGTGCCGTGCTTTTCCATGTACTTTTTCAGATCCAAGTCCATGTACTCAAAAACCAGGACCAGTCGGGTCTCGGTGTGCTGGACGTCGAGGAGACGAATAATGTTGGGGTGTTTCAGAGCCTTCATCAACGAGACTTCCCGGACGGCCGTGGATGGCGCGCCTTCCTGCGGATCCAGGGTGATCTCCTTGAGGGCCACGGTCATATGGGGAGCCTTGAGGACCGTACCCTTGAATACGGTAGCGTAGGTGCCTTCCCCTAGCTTTTCCCCACGAGCATACATTTCCATCTTGGGATGGGTAGTAGGATGAAGAGAGAGAAAGAGGGAGAGAGGGGATGGTGGGATTGGGAGTGGATGATTTGAGATGGATGCGGAGAGAAGGGGGGGGGGGGGGGAGGGGGGAGGGGGGGGGGCAACCGGGGGGAGGGGTAGAAGTGGGAGGGGGGGGGGATGCAAGGGATCTGAGAGGGAGCTGGGGATGGAAAGGCCAAGGGTCCGCTCGAGGAGCTCCTCAACAATTTCCCAAGCTCGCACGCCTAGAGGAAATACGAGAATATCAAGAGAGGTGGCGATGAGGCAGGGAAAGCGGAGGGAAGAAGGAAGGGCTTACCTTCTTTGGCCCATCTTTCCGTGGATGCGAGGGAAAGGGGTGCGGAAAAAGAGTCGGCTCCGCGAAAGAGATGATCTTTTTTTCCTCCCACGCCCAATCCCTTTTGCTTTGATGAGAGAAGCTAATGGGAATGGATGGTAAGGATGAGCTCAGCCGATCCTCCGCCCCCCAAAGGGTATGGATCAAGCCTTACCCAGACATAGGGACATTGGTACCGGGGATAGGCGGCAATGAGGAAAGTGGTAAAGTGATTGGATGCACGCATTTTGTCATCCACAGGATCCCATGAATCACTTTCTCCGTCACTTGAGGACTCGCTGATGGACAAGGAGCTTAGCCTCTTTGAATTGATGTGAATATTGTCACTGAGAGGAAGGGGGAGTATGAGTGCTTTCTCAGGGTCGGTGGCGCTCGAAGGATCCCAGATCAATGCAATCCCTACCTCTCTTGAGCGATTTCCTTCGAGGTACTTGTATAGGCGTACGTCTTGACCTTAGCCTTGGATCCCCCAGAAGCGCCCTTATCCGATCCTCCCCCTTTGTGCGATCCGTCTTCCGGGAGAGGGATGCGGAGAAGGAGCTCTTCCCGGCCACGAAGCCGTACTTCAAAATGATTGAATCCCTAGAGTTTCATGAAGGTGAGATGGGAGAGAAGAAGAGAAAGAGAAAAGCTGCTGCCACTCACCTTGAGGCAACCGAGGGCTAGGCACTCATTCAGGAATACCTGCAGACGTTTGCTCGTATTGGACTCCTCTCCTGAAATGGTCATCGGGCTAACGTATGGGCAGGTCGAGGAAGGAGAGTAAAGTGGATGGGAAACTGGAGTGATCCTGGGTAATGATAGGAGGGGTGGGTACAAAGGGAAATGAGTTGAGGGGGATGACGATTGAGGGAGAAAGAGTCCGATGGGTTGATCGATCTTTACATATGATTTTAAAGAAGCCTCCAGGCTGAGGGACTGGGTCCGAAGGAAGGGAGGGGGACGTGATTGAATACACCTCATGAGCCCCACAAATAGGAGGAGACCTGAGTCATCTCCGACACACAACTACCTATCTATTGTGCAAGCATCCTAAAAGTAGGGTTAAAAGTGACAATTCGTGCTGAATTCGGAGGAGAGGAGGGGGGATCTTTCCGCTGCGTCTCTCCCATCCCCTTGCTGCTCAAAGTGTACACTAAACAGCCAACCCTTCCCTCTTCCTCACTCTTCCCTTCTGAAAGCCATTCTTCCCCTCCCCGCTCCAAACGAAAGACAAGCTACACACACCCACACTCACACACATCATGTCACTGCCAAGATGGGTAGGAAAGGTCCTCAAGGCCGGACCCGTTCGTGCTGCTAGGCAGCAGTTCAATTTGGATTTTGTCAAGACCGGTCAGCACGTCGGGACCGATGCCGCTGGCAACAAGTATTATGAGGATTTGACGGAACATTACGGTAGGACTTAGAGGAGGGTGTGTATTTATAGAGGTAGGTCGAAGGCACAATGCACTCATCCATCCATCCTTCCCTCTCTTCCTGGGCATGATGGCTACATGAGCAGGCCGAGACCGTTGGGTGGAGCCCCCCACTTGGGGTCACTTTGACCCCAGCAGCATTCCTGCGGAATGGTAAGTGATATAATGTTACATTTCGCTCTGGGAAGACTAAGACGGATAATAATATATGAGGGGTGTGGGGTGATGGGACTTTTTTTTGGTTACCTATCAATACGGCACCATCCTAACCTTGATGATGGCATCGCCCTTCTCTCCCAAAAAAATCATATTTCTTTAGGCACGGATGGATGCACAAGATGGATGATCATATTGTCAAGAACCCTGAAGATCAGCCCAGGTCCAAGTGGATGGAGCCCCATACGGAAAATCCTACTGGAACTAGCAAGGCTTACAAGGCCTACAGCACGACCACATCCAAATTTGAGGCTTGGGAGCCCAAAGTCGCCTCTCGGTCCTGAGCGCTGCGCTACTGGATGTGAAGGGAGAGAGGGAGAGAGAGGAGATAAAGCCTTCAGGAATACCAGCCATCCCAAGTTCTACAGTCCACTTGCCATATCTGGCTGTGTAGGTGTGTGCAATGCTTTTGATCACATCTCTATACACAGTGAGTGCATTTATATCGTTTGATCCGAACGGCGATGGTCAGTGGTCTTCGTAACCTGCTCCATTACACATCAAGGTATCATTACAAGTGAGGAGTGATCAATACCAAGGGTCAACGGAATCACCATGACGCTTCGTGTGTTTCCCACTCTTTATTATCACCCTTTATTATTACCATGAGGCCTAATCAGCATTATGGAGTTGTACACCAGAGCAGTATCAGCCTAACCCCATCTCTGATGATGAAAATATCAACCAGAGTATAAAGCACCTTTATCCCTGCTCCTTATTGAAGTGTGGGCCGTACCATCATCTTATCTGAGACACGTTCTCATTATGAGAGGTTGTAAGTTGGTCCTGGAAACCTCCGGAAACACAGGATCCAGACCCAGGGCACATCTATTATGTGCAACCCTCCTCCTGCGCCTGCATTCATTACACACACACACTAAGGGCCTGAGGTATGCGTCATCGGTGCTGATTGGATGATGACCATCAATCATAACTCTGTCGCGTAAGATTACCCAAGTTAGTTCCAGGGAGATGTATGGGACAGACTCTAGTGATGTCAGGATGAAAGGTAATGATATCCCACTCTCGATACTCCAGGATGGGAGACGACATCTGTATCTTTGGCATGGAGGGGGAAGCTAGATTCTAGATCAATCTCCATCCGATGCAGGAAGAGGAGGAAATCCATAGCCCTAGTAAAGAACTGAATCATTGTTGGCAATCCCTAGGTCCCGGAGAAGAGGCTCTTTAAGTTATAAAAAGAGGCGAACTTCTCATACTGCTCATTCATCATCTACCATTCCCCCATCCGCATTATCATCATCCACTTAACCTGCAAATCCATCTTGGATATTCTACTGCATTCACTCATTCTCTCACATTGTACCTTTGCTCAACACCATCCATTCTTAAAAAAAATGGCCTCCCCAGCTCTCCCTCACAAGACTTACAAGCTCAACACTGGAGCAAACATCCCAGCCATCGGCCTAGGCACCTGGGAGTCCCAACCAGGAGAGGTGACCGAGGCCGTCCAGGCCGCCCTAGACGCCGGATACCGTCACATCGACGGAGCCGCCTTCTACAAGAATGAAAAGGAGGTGGGTAAGGCCTTTGCCACATACAAGCCTGGATTCCGTCGAGAAGAGGTATTTGTCACGTCCAAGCTATGGAACAGTAAGCATCGGCCCGAGGATGTTGAGCCCGCCCTGGACCAAACCCTGTCAGACCTTGGGCTCGAGTACCTGGACCTCTACCTCATGCACTGGCCTGTATCCCTGGCCACGGATGACTTTAGCAAGCGGGACGAGAAGGGTTGGTGCCCACGGATCCCCGGAGTGACCTTTGTCGACACATGGAGGGCCATGGAGGCCCTGCTGGAGACGGGCAAGGTCAAGGCCATTGGCGTATCCAATTTTGACATCCCCAACCTGGAGAAGCTCCTCAAGGTCGCCAAGGTGGTCCCCGCCGTCAACCAAATCGAGCTCCATCCCCTTCTCCCGCAGAATGACCTTCTTGCCTTCTGTAACAAGAACGGGATTCACGTCACGGCCTACTCCCCCCTAGGTCGGGGAAAGAAGCTCCTGGAGGATCCAGGGCTTCAGAAGTTGGCTGAGAAGTATCACAAGGACCCCGCCCAGATTGCCTTGTCTTGGGGAGTCCAGCGAGGGACCAGTGTCCTGCCAAAGTCCGTTCACGCCAAGCGTATCAAGAGCAACCGGGACTTGACCCCTATTTCTGATGAAGACCTCAAGATCGTCGATAAGGGCGACAAGCAGCATGAGCGGGTGGTCAAACCCGAGGAGATGTGGGGCTTTACCGTCTTCCATGGCGAAGGAACTGTCCCTGATGATCTTTAGAGGGTATAGGTTGTCGTGAGGATGTACTTTAAATAAACCATTTCTTCATCCTCATCAGCAGATGTGTGTGTGCTATTGTGTGTGGAGAGGGAAACATGGTGTTTCTATTATTTCTTCTTGCCTTTCTCAAAGGCACAGAGACCTTCTTGAAGAGCCTGAAGGCTCAGACCACCCGGAACATAGATGCATACGACGCCTAGAGCACTCACATCACGGATGTTACGCTGTTCATCATCAAAGAAGAGCATATCCTCGTAGGGGAGACCCGTATCTTGCTGAAAAGCCTCAAAGTGCTTGACTTTGCTTCCAGGGTAGATTTGTTGATGGTGGAAAAGAGATAGAAGAGACCGATCGGTGCCCTTATGCGACCCATCGCTCCCAGGATGTGGAGGTGGGCTGGGAAATGTGGGGGGGTAAAGCATGAGCTGGGCGATCGCCTTGGCCCAGTCGGGGGTGGCGGTCCTGGAGGCCAGGGCCAGTAGAGTATCTGGGTACTCGGCATGCAGGGTGCGCACCACGTCAAAGCTCTCTGGGTAAGGAGAAAGCACGGTTCCCTCTCTATCTACTACATGCCCCGTCCGGGCATTTCGGCGAAAGGGGGGTCCGGCCAACAACTCGGTCCCAAAATCCCAGAATGTCGAATCTAGGTCAAAAACAACAAGCCCAGGTCCTTTTCCCATGATGCTTATATACTGAAATTTTGGGTTATAGGGGGAAGGTAAGGGAGAAGGAAAAGAAGTAAAGTAAAAAGGAGATGAACGGGAAAAGGGAGGTTTTGAGATGGCTTAATCCATGGGATCTTATTCAAACCAAGGTGGGTAAAACTGATAGCTGGGTCAGCATCATCCCACGATAGCAGCATTAAATCCCAGCTCCAACCAGAGATAAGCCTCATACGAGTGTGGTAAGGACTGCTTGCTCTTGTCCTGGGAACATGCGATGAATCATGACACTGATAGCAGCGTGTACACTGTAACCAACCATACCGTCCCTCCTACGAATTCAGTAAGCATAAAACGGCATCGTGATGTGCAGGATACAAACCTTAGATCATCTTGATGTCAGCCTTGGAAATGTCCTGCTAGGCCTAGGCATCATTGTAGCAAGGGAATCTCCCATTGGTCATCCAGGGGAGAAGGGACAAAGTGCACACAGGTGTTTAGGCTCAACGAATGTGACAAGTGTGATATTTTAGTGACAATTCAGATCACAGCTATACCATCAAAAACTCCAGCACAAGCGAAAACAATCGTCGTCCCTAAGTCTTAATTGGCATTCTATCTGATCCTCCACTCTATATCTTGGGATTTATGTCAGTATCATAGAACGTTAGTTACATTTATATCTTGGGATTTACTCTTTCATTTTTGGATCAACATGGGAAAGACCATCGCACAATGACTCAAGTAGATGGTGCTGATGACAGATAAATACGAATGGTAATACCGATAGTACTGATAGAAATAACAACAATAATAAAGTAAGAGAAATATGATCCTTCTTTCCAGTTCATTGCATATCTCCCCTCCCATCCCCTTGCTCGTGTCTCCTAGCCTTGCTGCCCCAGGCCCCTTCAACATCAACACCCTGTTCGTAAGGTCAGGGGGCGGGGGCAAGAGTGGCGCGATGTGCCCTTTCTCTCCTCAAACCCCTCTCTAGAACCCCACATACACACACGCACACACGGGATGAGGCGCATGACCTTGCCCTAGTCGTCGTCCTATCTCCCCCATCCGTGTGCCCCTTACTTTACCTGCTTGTCTGTATCTGTGTCTGCCTTTGATCCTCCCCCACAGTACACTTGGCAAACTGGACCCGTTCATGGCACAGGTAGGTACAGATAGACACAGACGCTGAGGCTTGGCCTCCCTCATCACTACGTCTGCCACGCTCACTATGCACACTATACACTCCACTCCATCTCCCCCTTCCCTTATACCACACCGCCTCATATCCCCGCCCCTATCCCCAGTCTCATGATCCTCTACTCCCGCTCCCCTTCCCCCCACTTCTTTCCTTCCCTCCTCTCAAGCTCCACCTCACACCCACCATCCCTGTGCCCTTTTCCTCTTTCCCATCCCCCTCGGCAACCCATTCCCTTCTGTGCCCCCCCTTTCCCCCCCATCACCACCGCCCTTCCTCCCCTTCCAGGCTGTCCCTATTTCGCGTGTGTCTTCACCAGCGTCACCCTTTGCTTCTGATCTTACCTTCTCTTTGATCCTCATCATGGCTCCCCGTAAAAAGGTCCTTCTCAAAGTAAGACTCTCTCGGATACTTAGGGGCGTGCGTCATCAAGATAAAGGCGCATGGGCTAATCTTTTATCCCTTCGCATCACTCCTTATGGACTTGATTGGTCACGCCCTCTCTAGGTTATCATCCTTGGTGATAGTGGGTAAGTGAATGTAGCATCGGGAGGGAAGAATGATTCTTAATCGCGTGATCGATTGCTAGTTGAGAGGGATGAAAAAGGATCAGAGGAGAGCTCGGTGGTCTTTGAACACTCCACTCACACCCCTCTCCCTCCCTCCATTGTGGAATGATGCATTCAGTGTTGGCAAAACCTCGCTTATGAACCAGGTAGGTGGGATGTGGTTATTTGATTTCATCCTTCTCCCCTCTCCAGCTCCGTCACCCTTCAGACTGATCTCTCCCTGTCTCCCATGCGCAGTTTGTCAGTAAAAAATTCAGTAACCAGTACAAGGCCACCATTGGCGCCGATTTCCTCACTAAGGAGGTGGTCGTCGATGGCAGGACCATCACCATGCAAATCTGGGATACGGCTGGCCAGGAGCGCTTCCAGTCCCTCGGTGTGGCCTTCTATCGTGGTGCCGATTGCTGCGTCCTTACCTTTGATGTCAATAATGCAAAATCCTTTGAGACCCTGGATAGCTGGAGGGATGAGTTCCTTGTCCAGGCCTCCCCCAGGGACGCGGATAACTTCCCCTTCATCGTTCTTGGTAACAAGGTGGATGTCGAGGAGGGAAAGCGTATGGTCTCCCAGAAGCGGGCACTGCAATGGTGTCAGATGAAGGGTGGTATTCCCTTTTTCGAAACCAGTGCCAAGGAGGCCCTTAATGTGGAGGCTGCCTTCCAGACCATTGCCAAAAATGCTCTGCAACAGGAAGATGAGGTGGAAATGTACGTTCAGCTTGCGCTTTAGGTTAAGGGAGAAAGCCATGTGTGCTGTGGGTGCGCATCCCCTCACAACTCACTTTCCCATTCTCTAGGAGTTTCCCTGATCCCATTGACTTGAATGCCCAAAACCAGCGGGATCCTGGATGTGGGTGCTAGAACATAGCAGAGGGTACGGATTGCGGGAGCAGGGGGAGTGAGGAAGTGCGTGTGTGGGTGTGCGAGAAAGGGAGAGGGGGCGTTGGGGACGATCATGTTCTCATCTAGACTCTGATCTGCTCATGTCAGGGTACTATGTACGGGGCATTGGAGTATGGAAAGGCGATCCTTTATGAGGTGGATGGATGGTCGAATGGATGTGATATTTTCATAGGTTCTCATCACTCCGTTCCCTCGTCCTGTCAGGATACAGTTCACGCTCTCAGCCTCTTTTTCTTCCACTTGGATAATGATGATACACGGGGTCATACCCAGCTGATCTGGCTGAATTCTTTCCGACTTAGCCAGCATTGATGGGAGGGGGAGCCTTTGTGCACTAGGATAACCAAAGTGCATCCCATCCCACACTATCGCTAACCTTCCTTAAGCACAAGCTCTAGCTGACAGGTCTGCAGCTCATCCCGTAACATCAGGATGATCTTGTCCTTTTCCTGAACTAGGTGTTGAAGGGCTTCCAGTTTCTCCTGATGCTGGTTCCAATCCTGGAGCATGGTGTTTCGATGGGCCTCAGCCTCATCCCTCTGTCGCAAGGCCAAAGACAGTTCAGTATGCACAGTGTGAAGTCGAGCATTCGCTCTAGTTAATTGTGCCCGGTTCTGGACATGCCTCTCTTCCAGCTGGGCCACTTGGGTGCGCAAGTCAATCACTGAATCAAAGTGTCCCCAATCCCCCGATTCTCCCTCATGCGCTGCTGCCCGTAATGCTTCCGTTTGGTGAGCCGCTAGCTGATGTTTTGCGGTTTCCAGAGAGATTTGGGCCTTGGCCAGGCTCATCTGACTTTGCGTAACTGATAGAGGCAGGGTGAGTGCAAGATTATTCACAAAAGGTGTCACAGACAACATCAGCCTAATCAGATATACCTTGATGGAAGACGTTGGAAAAAGCATGCTCCCGTCTGTCTCGATCGTCAAGACGATCAACCACCAGGGTATACCAGGGAGGCGAAGCTAGACTCATTGGACGAGGGCGGGATCGGGCAGGACCGCCGCTGGAGCTAGAAGAGGACGATTCAGACCGTACAACCGGTTCAGCCATATGCTCGAACAGAGGAGTATTGGAAGGAAGGGTTGGGGCTCTGAAGACGGGATGGAGCTGGGAGGGACAATGGTAAGGGAAGGGGCTGTATTGAATGATCAAAGCATCCCTTGATCCAGTGACGGATAGCCATCATCACCCAAGTCTCTCTCACGGGCACATCTCAGTACCAAATATCGGAGCCTTAAATAATGCTTTATTTTTCATCGTTTTTCACATTTTTACTTGGTCGGACGAGCCCAATGCCATTGGGTAGAAGGATGGATGTAGATGCTCTAAGAGGCAGAGGCGCTATAGGCTCTGAAGACTCATTATGAGTCAGAAGGGGAACGCGACTAACCCTTAACCACTAACCACTAATAAGTATCAAAGGAACAGGGCTGGGAGCATGACCGCACAAGTTACCTTCTTACCCCTCCATTTCTCTCATCCTCTAACGCACCCACACAGTAGTATGGTGGCAAGCAAAGGCAGAAAAGGTCCATCTGGAAGCGGCAAGGCCGTCCTGGAGTATCTACGCAAGACCAACCGTCCATACTCTGCAAGTAAGGCTGTAAACCGATGTTCCTTGAGCTGACGGCAATGGCAGAATCGGAACATGAGAGCGGCTCCACTCATCCTCTTCTTCATCTAGATGACGTATGCATGGCCCTTCAAGGTGAACTGACCAAGAGTGTGGTGCAACGGGCCTTGGCTGAGCTGACCGAGGGTCAGAACATTCAAGAAAAGAAGTATGGCAAGCAGAGCATCTTCGTCATTCGACAGGTTAGTACTGCTAGGAGGTTGATCACGAATGACTTGCATGGTAGCTCAACTTTGATCAGTAGGACCTGCTTGACGAAGCTGATCCTGGGGAAATGAAGGACCTTTCCAAGCAATCCTCGGTCCTGGCCGAATCTAACAAGCAGGTTCTATCTCGAGTTCGGATGGCTCAAAAAGGTATCTCATGAGAAACCCTAATAATATCTCTGGACATGACTCATCATCACACCTCATGCCATGTAGAGTTAAATGATCTCAAGGGGTTTGTTACCTTGGAGGATGCTGCCAGTGAATTGGAGCAACTCAGAAATAAGGTAGGACAAATCCTTACTTTCAGTGGCATTTTGCATTTTCCCTAACAGCATTCTATACTCCATATGGGCGATAGAATGAGGAGATGGAAACAAGGGTGTCTCAATTTCAATCTGGCAAGAGACAAGTGACCAAGGCTGACATTGAAAAGGTTCGCAAAGCCCATGCTGCCATGCAAAAGACTATGAAGTCCAGGAAACGTTTGGTAGGTCAAGTGGGGCGATTTGAGGATGGCTATAGTAGTTAAATACTCTATTAGTCTGCGATTACTATTTTCCCTTCTCACTATCACACTCTCGATAGTTTAACGACATTTTTGATACAGTTACAGAACAAATGCCTGGAAAGAAGAAGGATATCATGGTAGGATCCAGTATATGATGGGAGTTATACTTTTTACGGGAATTACTTTGCGCATCTCACTCATCATTATCTTTTCCTATTTATCTCACCATAATAATAATACATCATTAATAGGAGGATATGGGTATCGAGACTTCCCTTTAGTGGACAACTCTATAGATATTACGAGTAATGGGAGCGCACACCCTCCCTTCCCAGCGACGAGACAGAGAGGGAAAATGAGAAACACGATACTAGTTGCATTTTGTAATCCTTTTTCTCTCATTCTCATTCTCTAAAATTGGGTCAAATTCATGAGGCGCCCTTTCCTCATATAAAGACATACATAGATTCCCTAACAGCATCCACTACTCATCCTCTTTGCCTCGGCATCCGCTTCAGCTAGCTGTATGTCAGCTGCTCTGGCCCCCCGGCTCTTTACCCCAGAGCTCTCGCCCTTGGCTTCCCTTTGGATCAGGATATCCCGGACTAACATGGTAAAGGCTCCCTCCACACCCGAGGCTGACTTTGCGCTCGTCTCCACAGCCTTCATACCCAGTATCTCTGCTAGCGCCGTTGCGTCCCCAGCTCCCACCTTTCGATCACCCACCTCATCCGCCTTGTTACCTACGATAAGACCAATGGCATCAGATGGCGCGTGCATTGACACTGAATCAGCCCATCCTCGCAGATCCTCAAAGGATTTTTTATCTGTCAGATCGTACACTAAAAGAACACCATGGGCTCCTCGATAGTAGGCTAGGTGCGACAGAGTAAGCATGGTGGGATTTAGTGGAAAGATTCAGGAATGAAAACATAGTGAGTAAGAAAAAGGTACATACATCGGGTAATGGTCCGAAATCGTTCCTGCCCTGCTGTATCCCATAACTGGACCTTGACCACCTTCCCATCCACCTCCAGTGTCCGCACCTTAAAGTCAATACCGATCGTTGTGATGAACGATGGAGTAAACGCATCATCGCAGAATCGGAGAAGCAAGCAACTTTTCCCCACAGCTGGTGTAGTTTTTATTAACCAATCATCACAAAGGTAATAATGAGTGGAATGCTAGGTGGATATACTCTGATCGTGATCATCCCTTGCGCACTTACCTGAATTACCCACCAAGAGCAGTTTTACAATGTGATCAAAACCTGTTAACGATTCCATGCTGGTTATGAGCCGGGGGGGAGTGGGTGGGGAATCGTATGAGGATGCTGGGATATAAAGAGAAGCTCAAGTGAAGGAGGGCAGGGTGGGTAATGATGAGAGAGGAGAGAGAGAAATGAGAAATGAGCCGGAGCGGATGTAAAGAGGAGAAAGGTAAGAATAATGCATTCTCTATCCACCTATTCATCCATCCATCCATGCAAGTATATCAACTCTTTGGTCGGACCGGTAAATATGATTGAATGGACCGAGCTATCCATGGCTAAAGATAGTCATCCAGCCACTGCTGTGACTACACCCATACACTTGACACCTGTCATTACTAGGCCTCATTTGTTTTATTTCCTTTCCTTCATTGATGAGACCTATAGCTTGTGCACGCATTACCCTAAACCCTTCATCTTGGTCATGGAGGGGCCATGCTTCAGTGTGGGTGCAGGCCGCAGAGGGAATGAGAGATGATGATTCAGAATGACATCGGTACCTGGTCCCTCCCCGTAAAGAAACATATGGATCGGAATGTCTCAGATTTATCTCATGGGCCGCTATGTTCATGATGGCCTATGAACGTCTACCGTGGATAAATACATCCATTTCCCCTTCCCTTGCCAGCAACCCACGCATATCCCAAACCGACTCTTGGGGGTTCCATGTGTGCCTGTCCTCCTCACACGTTTATGGCAATTATACTTGGTCATTCTAAGCCAACTATTCGTCTCAGACCATTGGGGGAAGAGAGTTTCAGGACTTCCTTTAACACAATAACACAACAACACAATAAAACAATAGAGCATACATGGTTATAGTGTCAACTCATTATAGGTGGACAGGAGGGTGGATGGGAAGTACAGAGGCGGTGCTGAATCCTTGAAATTCAAACTCAATTATGCGCGCTTTTCACTCGCGATTTTCGATGTGATCCAGATAGGGTATGCACAGTTTTCCTGGCCTGGCGCCTCCAAAGAAAATGTCAACACATCAACCTCCCTGTGCCTCACGTCCTCCTCCTCTTCTATCCTCACCTTTCTCTTTTCTCTATACCCTTGAGTGATCCAGCCTCTCCCATCCCCATGACTGTACTGGCCGACTTGTCAAGGCTCAACGAGCTGGCCAAGAGGCAAGCTCAGCAAACGGCCTCAAAAAACTATCCTGCTTCTGATCAGTCCCAGCGCTTCTCCCAGTCCACCAGTTCCGCCACTGGTCCCACCCTCCCTACTCTTCATCGTGGCCTTGCCCAGATAGAGGCTCTTTCTCAACGGATTGCCACCAAGGCCTTGCTAGAGCAAGATGGTCTATCTAGCCACCGGAATTACGCGTAAGCTTGCTCCTCCCCTTGACTGGGCGTGAATGGCGGTTGCTCTCGTTGACCCTTCTAGTCATTAATTAATCCTTTTCCATCCGATAGAAACGGGTATCTCACCAATGTGGGGATAGACACATCCATCATGTCGGACCCTCGGTCCACGAATATTGACCGGGCCCTTCGCCCCATCCATATGACCACCCCCACGGACGTGCCCGCTAATTTATCGTCCCTGTTGCAGCAAGATTTGCTTAAAATCATCTCGGATAATCAAGCCAAGGTATTTTTATCCCCCACTAAATATCCTATTGATGTACTGATTCCAACCTCCTCATTATCCCCATTGGACTCAGGCCAAAAAAGTGACTGAGGATGTTCAAGCAAGTCGGGATCAGCGGAGTTGGCACACGATGCGCTCTCAAATGCTCAAATCTTCCCCATTTGCCCAAAGACGGTCGGATCCATTCTCAGCTTCCATTACCCATGGCGGTTCGTTTGGCCAATCTTCCCTTCCCTTTACGGTAAGCCCAGTAATCTTACATCCCTGATCACCCTTATCTATCTCACTCACCCTTCCTTCTTCGCTGTCATCAGGGAGGACATCCAGGAGAGAGCACAACCACACATCGAGCAAACACCCGCGCTGAAAAGTATCTTGACGTGATCCGTACCCTGAATGAAGCACGGTCCCACGGGAACTCCTTCCCGTTGGCCAAGGGATTTGCCGACGCCATTCGCGAGGAAGCCTCTCTGGGTATGGAAGGGCAGGATGTGGTATTGATGTGGGATATCCTTGCTGCCGTCCTTTGTGAAGGGCCCTCTACTGGAAGACCTCAATTGGCCGTCGGCTCTCCTGCACGGCCTATTCCTCTGGACGAGGGGGCCTATGCCACCAGTGCTCGATCCTTCGAGACCAAAACTCGCCTGGTTCGTGGGGCCCGATCCATCTTGGAGGAGGCCTTCCGGGAACATATGGATGTTTCTATTCGTCAGCGCCGGATGGACGCCCTGTTGGGTGGGCAGCCCGGAGCCCTATCCAAGGTCCTGGCATACATTAGGACCCTTTCTATGCCGCAGTTACATATGATGGAGGAGAGATCGGAGAAGTGGGATGGTGAATGGGTCTGGGCCGTCCTCTACTATCTTATTCGCGCTGGTGCCCTCACTGAGGCTGTCAGCTACGTCGAATCTCATCAAGCCGCCTTCTGCCAGGCTCATCCGGCTTTCCCCTCCCTGCTTCAGGCTTACGTCCGGACTAATGGATACCTTGGACCTGAAGACCGGAGTAGGCTTCAAGAATACTTTCACCGCCACCTCCGTCATACCTGGGAACGAGGTGATGTCCACCGATTCCTTGTATACAAGGTCCTCGGTCGATGTGACCTGCGTAAGCGTACCTTTTCCGAGGTTATTGATACTACTGATGACTACATGTGGCTCCAATTCATGCTCATTACCGAAGGCAATGTCCCCCCATCCTCCCCTCCTACCCTTCCCACCGCCTCTCCCCATCGCTCTGGGATAACCGGGAGATCGGGCAAAGGCGACTTGGCCAATTTTATGCTTTTCTCCGACAGCCTGGCCTGCTCCAAGGATGATCCTCGTTCCTTAGGACGTAGTACATCCTTCAATGGTAGTGTAGGGGGGGGAGGCGGTGATGGTGTTTGGGGAGAAGAGTATACCCTGGAGGATTTACAGTCGGGATTACGTGCCCTTGGCCCTAAGCATTATGCTCCTTCCTCCAGACCTCTACTCTTCCCTCAGCTCTTACTCTACACTGGTCAGTTTGGCCAAGCTGTCCAGTACCTCCAGAGCCTTCCCGGGCACGAGGTCGATGCGATGCACCTTCTCATCACCTGCGCCTACTATGGCGTCCTTGGTATGATTTTCACGCCCGTTGGTCTAGCTCAATCCAAGGGAGCACCGGGGGGGGCTGGATCCTCAGGAAAGTTCGGAAAAACCTTACCCTTTTCTTCCACCACTGAAACCACAAGAGCTCGTCCCACAAGCCTCCTTGGTTCCACCTCAGGCCTCTCCTTTGGAGCCCACTCCGACTTGGATAATACCAGAGCCAAGGAAGATGAAGGAGATCAGGGTCCGGCCAAGGTAGATGTTTATGAGGGGACCAAGGCTTATGTGGAAGCAGTGGCTGCGTACGCCCGTTGGTATGAAGGAGCCAAATCGGTGGATGCGGCCATGCAATACCTCTACCTTCTCCTGGCCGGTAAGCCCTACGGAACCACTGGAGACGTCGAAGGGGATGTTGCAGCCCGATTGGCCGCTTCTCCCGAGTGGAAGTCCCTACTGGAACTGTGTCACTCCCAGATCCGACACCTTCTTATTCGATCCCGTCAGTATCCTGTCCTCCTGGGCAGGATGGACGTTCATGGTAATACTCTAGATGGAGAGCTAACTCCGGCCAAGCTCCTTCTTCTTGGTCTCCAAGGGCGAGAAGAGCTTGCCGATCGGATCACACGCAAGGTGGCTCAATGGTGCCAGGAACATGGGCGGGTTGTGGAGGCCGTTCGACTTTATTCCCTTACCCAAGACTACGATTGGGCCGTTAGAGTCATGGTCCGGGTCATGGGCGAGGTGCTCATGACCCCAAGGTACGACCGGGATGTTCAAGACGCCTCCATTCCCACTGCTCTAGCAACCTCTGGGCCGGGGCAGGAAGGATCATCCCCGATGGGAAAAGCCGAGGAGGTCATGAGTATGGCTGCGGAACTTTCCGCTGTCTACGGAGCCAATGGCGAGATCCGACGTAAGGTGAGCCCTAGTGCCTGGAGAACGATGGAAATCCTCCTATCCCTTAGTACCTTTATCGCGGCCTGGAGAGCGCAGCAATGGGAGGCGGCACTGAATGCCATGCTCAAAGTGGGACTCTTTCCTTTGCTCCATGATGCAGGAACCCAGGGAGGGGACATTCCAGGAGGCTGGTGGATGCGCGATGGGCTCGGTAAATCTCAGTCCGGGATGTCGGAGGAGGCGGAGATGGAAGAGGCAGTGGGCCGGAACATTCCTGCCCTCTTAGTAGCTACCATGGAGGTCCTGTGTGGACTGTACAATCAGGTTAGGGCCAGCCGGTTTGGTGAGGCCATTCGACTCAAGGTATGTGTGTATATATATGTGCAGTGTGTTTCCATCAAGCCATCTCTATACTCATCACCCTTCTTATTCACCTGATCCTACACAATAGGAGATGGCCCGGATTAAGCGAATGTCCCAAGCGCTCATGGCCTTTTCCGGCCGTCTTCGCATTCATCTGAATGGAGAGACATACTCGAGTCTCAATCGGCTCGAGATTCAGCTAGAATGACTAGGGCAGTGATGGGGAATATATGAGAGGGATGGGAGGGGCAACCGCTGTTGTCTTAGGGTAGTGGCGTATTATGATTGATTGGTTCATCCTTATCCTCTGATTTTGTATTGTTGACTTAAGCTGATTAAAGGTAGAGCAGTGATATCTTTTACCTCTATCCCACTAACTATATCCCTATTTTTCATGAGAAATACGGTCCGTGTACATTCCTAATCTCTCTCAGTCTCAAGTCCAATTCAATCCCAATCTTATTCCGCCACGATTATCCCAAGTACCATGGGTGCATACTAAATGGGAATATTCCCATACATGCTTTCCTTGAGATAATCAGATCCTTTCTCTGCATACTCGGCTGCTGAAATTGATTGATCCAAAAAGGCTTGGTTGGATTGAGAGGCCCACCTAGATCCACCTTTCCATCCATCCAGTTGGGGCGTAGAAGATTGAATGATATTGATGCGGCTAGAGATGGGTAAGGCTTCCCGCAGAGCCTCTTCAATGCGCTCCTGAAGCCCAGATATTTGAGAAAACCCTCCGGTCAGTAAGATGGACTAGACGAGGGGATATAATGGATTAGAATCCCTTTGATCCCATTCACACATTCAGAATCAATCCGACATACCAGATCCACCGGGTCGTTAGAACCTTCTGGAGAAGGCCACCCCGTTCGGTACACATCATTTAAGACATAACCAAGACCTGTTTGCTCATTTCCAAGGATCGAGGGTTGGAATAGGCCTTCGGGAACACGGATTCTCTCAGTATTGAGACGGATTTGATAGTGAGCTGCAAGAGCTTCCTCATCTTCCTCCCCATCAGCCCCGTAGATCCCCTTCCTCATATCCCGGTCGCCATGGTAGAACCATCGAAGAAGAGAATGAGGATCCTCCTCGGTTCCATCATCATCCGGATCAAAATCTGGGTCGTACTGGGAAAGTAGCTCCTCGACGGATTGCAAGGCGTTCATATCTCCCTCCTCCTCCTCCTCATCATCTTCCTTACTGATATCCCGATAGACATGCCAGTCCGAATCATCCGCTCCAAACCCATCATCCTCCTCAGAGCCCCTTCTCTTGGATCCGCCAGTACCACCGCTAGTCCCCGATGTAACCCTTCTCTTCCTCTTTGTTTCATCTTCAGCCAAGGAAGCAATAGCATGCATTCGTTTTTGGGAGGCATTACTGCGACGATCCGACAGCTCTTCCCGGATCTTTTGCTTTTCTCGGATCCTTCCTTGGATAATCTAAGAAGGTGATGGCATTGGAAAAGGCATATAGATACCGAACCGGTCCGCCCCTTATTCTCTTACCTTTCTTTCCTCCCTCTTTCCCTTGATCCAGCCCTCAGGATCAGCATGATAGGCATCTTGCTCGGCCTTAAGTTCGGCCGCCTAGGATAGCCACCATCGTACATTGGAGCTGCGTAAGATAATAGACGAGTATAGCGTTTCGCTGGGATGAAATTACATACCTTCCGTGCCTCTTCTTCTTCCTTTTCCTTGCGGGCCCGTTCCCTAGCATCCACCCCGGCTTTAAGAAGGCGCTGTTTTCTCTTCTCCTTTTTCCTCTCTTCATCCAGATCTTCATCTGGGATTTCCAGTAAGGAAAAGTCATATTTCTATTCCCGTTGATTGGAGGAGGAAGAGGAGGAGGAGGAGTGAGCATTAAAAACTATTGTGGAGTCGTTTCAAGGAAAAGTAGCTCCTTGGCCGTCAATTTAAATAATATCTACCTTTTCCTCAGGCTCAATCCCGGCTTCCCGAGCTTTTGCTCGCTCGATCCATTGATCAATTTCGCGAATGGTGGCGTCAAGATCTTTTTCGTCCTTGAAGCCTTGATGACGAACACGTACCTACAAAGAGAGATTGGTGAATATGGATTAGGCTGATCTAAAAATACATTCTCCTAGGTGAAGGTCACTTACAATCCAATCCTCCCGGGACTCTAGATCCTTGGTATCCCGTAGCTGGGTAAAGGCCTCGAGTTGCATCTCCTTTTCCTCAAACTATCACCAGTAGAGTAATTAAAAATGAGGATGTAATGAGGATAATCAGCCTCTTCCTCCACAGCTCTCCCCTGCCTCACTTACCTTTTGACGCTTGGTTCGAGCAGCAATCTCTTTGAGCTTTTCAATATGCTCTTTTTTCCGCTGTTCAATCCTCTCAATTTCCTCTGTCGTTTTTTCCGGAGGCTTCTCCGCCTATACGAAATAAGTTTTAGAGGATTATAAGATTAGGGCTCTAGTTATTTGCAACATACATAAAAAGATGCCTTACCACCTCAAAAGGAAATTGCAAGACCAAAGTCTTATCCAGTTCAGGAGCTTGGATAGAACGGGCGTAATCCTCCAATTCGTCATGATAACTAGCAGCGAAATACGTATGCCTACGGGTGATAGCCTGTCATAGGTGCAATCAACGTGGGGATAAGACCAAGACTTTCCTTTACACAAGGTACTCCATAAATTAAGATCAATACAGTTACTTACTCTAGCCTGATGGGAGGTGACGTGCAAAGGAAAGGCTGGGTATTTGGTTTGAAGGAGCCTTAGCATGAAAGTCTCGGCTGAAGCACCACCATATTGGATACTAACAATGCAGATAATCGGTAGAAGGGGGTGAGTAGGAGCTTTGGACTCAAATAAGCTGACTCATTCCAAGAATACAGTATCCCACTCGGCACATACACCGTAGCGTGGGGGAGATCCGGGCGACCTTGGATAACCGGGACGACACGGGTGGAAGAGTGGCCAACATCGATAATCATGGCATTCTGCCCTAATACCTCCTGAGCTGACGCATACGCAAGTAGCGGCGAGGCAGCTAGGCAAAGGGAAGGAATTTCGTACTTTTCAAACATGAGTTCGGTGACCACTGTCGGAGATGTTCATGATGAGATGAGTTCTAAGAAGAAACTTACCACCCCTCCGCCCCTCCCCCCCCCCCCCCCCCCCCAGCCCTTCCTTTTCCGAGGGGCGGGGGGGTTACACCCACCCTCCGGGACGAGAACAGGGTCATCCGCCCTCTCCCCCCCCCACACCCCCCGGGCCCCCTCTCTCCTGCCCCCGTGGCCTCTCCCTTTCCGCGCTTCTCCTCCTCCCCCTCACCATCACTATCGCTACCCTCATCATCATCACTCTCTTCCTCTTCATCATTTT